>BHFT01005215.1:0-16342 GCA_004320025.1 Laticauda laticaudata
CTTCTTATCTTCCTCCTGCACATTCTTTTCTGGTCAAGTTCTTCTTTGTGGTGGCCATTTCTGACCACTGCTACAACCGCCTTTGGGAAAAGGAGTAGTGGACAGCTGGGGAGGAGAGATGCAGTTCTCCTCAACCCTGCAGGCAGTCTCCCCCTTCTTCACCACCTCTATGGGGTGGCTTAGCCCTGAAACCAGCCAGCATGGGGCGCTCCAGCGGTGAGCACGGATCGAAGCCTCATAGAGATGAGGTTTCAGTCTGTCGCCGAAGAAGCTCAAACCGGAAGTCATAATGGCACATTTCTATCTGACACTTGAAATTTAGAATTAAGATATCTAAACTCTAGCTTTTAGGCCATCTTTTCCACTGCCTTTATGATGTTGGAATCTTCTTTTTTATAAATATTTGATTTAAAAATCTGATCAGGTATTGAGCTGTTATTAAATCACACCAACTATTTGTTTGTTTATTCTTATTTCTAAACTGCCTGTCTCTCTCCTGTATTGTTGTTTAAGTTATATAAACTCTTAATTATTGAAGAGAAGGCATAGGATAGTTCCATATCACAACATGGAAGTCTGGCTCAATCTACATAGCATCTGGTGTGGTAGTCTGAGTGTCTCAAATGAGATACGTCTGTAAAATAATATTTATAGTGCTTTTACAATAATAATATTTATAGTGTTTTACAATGGTAGGAATGGGAGATCTTTTTTCCTGGGGTTCTTGTTAATGTGTTTAGAAGGGCTGTTTTTGTTTATAAGCATGATCAAATGACACTGGACATGAGACAGTTGCCTACCCCACCCTGGGTTAAGTACCAAATAGTCTGGACAGAAAGTTAGGAACTTAATTCTCGATAGTTCATGACAGAACCTGTGTTTTCTCAACAATTTAAATTTGACTGAGCTGGTTATTCACATATGGAACCAAACACTAAGATGGAAGAACATTTGGACAAGTCATTTTAACTAGAGTCTGTTGCAGTAAGAACTTGTTCTCCAAGAAACATTCTAAATGGTGACAATTGGTTATGGCGATCCTGTTTGGCAAACATCTAATGATACCGACAAAAATTGACTTCAATGAGGCATGACTAATGCCTTTCTGGAACATTCTGAATATGGTAATATGCAGGAGCAGACCCCATGTGTGAAACATAGGAACCATAATGAAAGAGATGATGAGGTTCTGTCTGAAGCAGACATTCCAGCTGCAATTTTCCAGAATAGCCATAGAAAGAAATAATTCACAATCAGAAAACTATTCATGTTAATTTAAAAAAAACTCCTCAAAACATCCCTAGTTAAGTCTTAGCGCAGCAACTATAAAACTGATTATTCAAAATCTATTTCTACCACAAACCTATTGCTTGGCTTGCTTAATTATGGTTTGCTGACTAAGCTACAACTGATTGGATTACTACATCATGGTAGGCCATACATCACAGTAAATCATAAGCTATAGTTTAGAAAAGGCTGGATTCACATGATACACTAAATCAAAATATACAAATAGGAAACGGAACCACATTTTGGCTTCTCATGATATATGAATTCAGATATTGGGTGATTTCAGATAAACTATTCTCCCACAGCAGCAATATTGTCATGTTTATAAGCTGGCAACAATAGTGAGTCCTCTTTACAGACGTTAGTCCCTCTGATTAGAACACATCAGAACAGGGCCCCCCAAACTTGGCAACTTTAAGACTTGTGGACTTCAATTCCCAGAATTCTCCAGCTCATATTTACAATTGGCTGCAGCAATAAGTTTGGAGACCTCTGCACCAGAAGTTTCTTAGTTACTTGACTTGGTAAAGCTAGATAAGAGCCATAAATACTCAACAACATTGTTAATATGTAAAACAAAAGTAAGGTTTTCTATGCCATGAACAAGTTTTCAAAAGTCTTGATGATGATCATGATCATCCTAGCAATACAGGCAAGAATCACTGCATATTGCTTATCAAGGCAGGTGACATACAATAAATAACATTCAATTTGCTCACAAAGGCTATTTATGTAACTGTTCATTCAAGCTTAAAAAAAAACCAATTACTATCAACCTACCTTCTGTTGAGGACTTGTCTACTGCACGAGTCAAAAAGAGGGCTGTGAAAATATTTACAGATCCCTCACATCCTGGACATAAACTGTTTAACTCCTTCCCTCAAAATGACGTTATAGAGCACTGCACACCAGAACAACTAGACATAAGAACTGTTTTTTTCCGAAAGCCATCACTCTGCTAAACAAATAATTCCCTCAACACTGTTCAACTATTACAAAGTCTGCACTATTACTGTTAAATCTTGTAATCACTCCTTATCAGCCATCCCCTCCCACTTGTGACTGTTGGACTGCAATTTTGTTGCTTGTATCCTTACAATTTATATTGACTGTTTCCTAGTATGATTTGATTGCTTATTGTACCCTACGACTATCATTAAGTGTTGTACCTATGGTTCTTGACTCTTGATTAATGTTAGCTTTTCTTTTATGTATACAGAGAGTATTTGCACCAAGACAAATTCCTTGTTTGTCCAATCACACTTGGCCAATAAAGAATTCTATTCTATTCTAAGATGAAATGGCTTTCCTAAAGGACAAGGTCTTACTCTTTTCTTAAAAGTAAAATGGAGATTCAACTCAATTTCCAAAAGAGAGCAATACAAGAGAATTAGAAATTGACAGCATCTTTATGAGAATCTCTTCCTCAAATTTGCTATCTGAACAATTAATATAATGACTGACTATATCTTGGATAATGAAACCTCAAGGCATTTTAAACACCATAAACAGTGCCTCAAAAACAACTGGGAACTGATGCAGGTCTTTTAACACACCTTTTCTCCCCCATGTTTGAATGCTGGTTCCCTTAAATAATTGTGTACCTCACGTTTTGCTAACATAGTCGTATGGCTGAAGCACAAATTGTCAAGTACATGTGCAGAGATTGACAGATTAACGCTTACAATTAAGGAAAAGGAAGGAACTGAATATTTTTCAACATGGGATATTTTACCAATGGTTAGATAATTAAAACAGAAGTTAGAAACATGGGGATACAAAAAGGATTAATGTTATAAAGGAGATTTGTTAAAGTAAATAAATAAAATATTATTATTATTATTGAATTAATATCAGTGATGGATATTATTGTAAACATTTTGATTATGATTTTCTAAAAATAATTGCACATGGACAATACACTGTTTAATTGAAATTGGTAAAATTTGCCTCCCATTCAAATGGTTAAGAGTTCAATTCTAGGTAGCAGCAGATGTTTCCTTCCTAGGGTACAAAGAAAAAAATATCTGCTGTGTACTCAGCATGATGTCACATAGGCATCTAGCCAGGAAACACCAATCTCCATCCAGTCACTCCAACAAATATGGACAACAGGGTCATAAAAAGGAAATTATATGGATGATGGAAGAAAGAACTCGCGCAATTCATTTTGATAATCTAAGCAACTATTTAGTGAACAAGGAAAGAACATTTCTTTTGTGACTAAGGAAGCATGCCATGATGTCAATTTCTGTATAAGTTGAAAACCCACAAAGTAAGAGCCATATAGATTCAGCAAGCCATCTTTATTGCTCATCAGGGGTAAAAGCAAGTAAAGTTCAATTATTTGGCAGAGTTATAGTAAGCCAATTAAGTCTCTTTGAAATGTTATCTTCCCATGGGCCATACATCTGGTATTTGTTACCTCTTCTCAGAGTAACTGAACTCTTCTTTCCTCTGTCCCCCTTAACCAACTTTCCACAATTCCTTTTTCTTTTTGGGGGGGGGGTTAAGTTTTATTGATTTTCAAGGACAAACAAAACCAAACAAAACATAGAAACATCCAGCTTTCTTCCATAAGTATACAAACAGTGTGTCGGTTGGTTTACAATTTTTTTGTGCATTGATTTCATTACAATTTTTGTCGATTGATTTTCATAAGTCTCAATTTACAGTGTACATTAATAATAACTTCATATTATCAGAATGAATATCCTAGTATTATTATTTAATCAATCATTTGACTATAAATTTTGTTCATAATTAAAAAAAAAAAAGAAATACCATCTATATATTCATGATTTTCTATATTCACATATTTCTGATTGACTATATTTTGTTATCTAGCCATGATTAGAAAAAGGGTCCCAATTTTTGTAAAATGTTATCTCGTTGTTCTCTCAATTTCAAATTGTCAATCGAACTTCTTTCAGCACATTCCAGTATGTTCTTGATAATTCCTCATACAATGCGTATTTTCCATTTTTTCCCAATTTTTAGCGAAACACAATCCAAGCTGCTTTGTAAACTTTTACAATCAAATATTCTTAAATCTTTGCTGTATTATTCAGTAAGAAATTCCCAATAAAAATATCTCTGTTTTAAATCTATATGCTTTTTAGCATTTTTTCAACAACACGTGTGGATTTAGTCCAATATTTTTTGGCATTCACACAAGTCCACCACATATTGGGTAATATGAGCCAGGTATCTATGACATTTCCAACATCTTTCGATTTATTTCTTGAAAACAGTTCTTGCTATCTTGTCGGGGAGAAGATGCCCCACCAGTAAGAACACTTATACCAAATTTCTTAAAATGCTGTTACATTGTCATTTATAATTTTGAGACAATTTTGCCATTTCTGAGATCAATCCTATATCCCAAAATTCTTCCGCCCAAACAAATCATCGATTGTCTTTACTTTTCTCTTCTAGTTTAATTTCTAAAAATATCCATACAGATTTTTTAAATCATCTTTTCATCAGTACCTGTCAAAAATCTAATCTAAATTAGTCAATTATTATAGAAACCTTCTGTTTTAAAATCTGTTTTCATACCTTGAATTTTTTGCGCGTAAGAAAACCAATTCATCTTTATTACCTTGTTCCTCAGTAGTTTTGCAGTCGATTTTAAGTTCACCATTTCATTCTAATATTTTCCCCATATCAACGTTGTTCCTCTTATATGTGTATAGTGATAAAGAAATGCTTCAATAGTCATAAACCAGACTTGAATTTCAAATAACATTTGTCTTTTAATCTTCTCCCAATTTAACACAAAGAGCTCCCGTATATATGTCTTCTTAAAATAACCCTGTATTTTAGTTCCTTATACCATAAAAAGGCATTGCCACTCCAACAAGAGCAAGATCATGTCCTTCGGTGAGTGTCAAACAATCTAGTATTCTAATTGTAGTCCATTTCATTAACCCACGTCAAGTTTGTAGCTTGGGTTAGTACATATCCCAAATTAAGGCAGACCAAATCATATCTCTAATTCTAGCATCTTGTAAGAGTTTTAACTTGTATTCTTCCTTTCTTGTACCTTCCAATATATATTTCAACACACCAATTTTGTTTAAAAATCTTTCAAAGTAGAGTCCTTTCCAAGGCCTAATTGTTATTGTTTAAAACAAGTATAGAGATCTTGCGTAAAATACTTCATTTTGACTTGCTTGAAATTTCTCCCTATTATGAGCAATTGTTAGTTTCCCATTTCGTCCAAGACTATCTTTGTTTAAGTTTAATATAATTTTCTCTTTTTAAGTGTACACAATCTTGCTGTCAAATTATCCCAATACTTAACGCTATTCGTGACTTGAATTTTCAAGATAGCATCTGCCAATTCTTCTTTTGTCTTAAAAAACATATTCTTTGTCAAAGATCTTTGTCTGTCTTGTTTTAGTTTCAACCGGCCACCTGCCATATTGCCCTCTATCTTTCTACAATAGTTTTGTGCTTGTTCTAGAGGGATCTTCTAAAATAAAGAGCCAAATCGATCGCGAACAGTGGTTGCAATTTAAAATTCTTGCCTTTTTAATTTCCTTTGGTATACTTTTTCGTCTCTAATGTTTCTATTTAACACTTCCAAGTTAATATGAATAGCAAACCGGTATAGTGGGCAACCTTGTCTTTTAACTTTCTTATATTGATAGATCTGTTAATTCTCCCTCTATCATTACCTTTGCTGTTGCTTTAATAATATGGCTTGTATTGCTGATAAAATTTTCTGCAAAGCCATCTTGTTCCAATAATAAAAAACATGAATCTCCAGTACACATTATCAAATGCCTTTCTGTGCAATCTAAAAATATCAAAGCCATTTGTTTTCAGGGTGAGCCTCATAATGATTCTAAAGTGGTCCAATATTATTCTCATATTATCTTTAATTTGTCTTCTTTGCAGAAAATCCATTTTGGTCAGGGATGAATAAAATTATTTAATATTTGAGTCTCTCTGCTAATATTGACATGAAAATGTTATAATCTGCATTTAATAAAAAATGGGTCTATAATTCTTCATTGTAATGATCAGTCTCTTCTTTTGGAATAAGTGTATATAGCTTCTGACCATGTTTTAGGTAACTTCTTCTTTAGCATAACTTCATTCATGACTTCTAGCAATGAGATTCAGCGATTTTGTAATGTTTATAGAATTCTGCCGGAAGTCCATCTGGGCCTGGTGCCTTCCCATTATTTTGTTTCTTAAGTAACTTTGGTTAACTCCATCATGTTATATTGCTTCTAACATTTTTTCAGTCTCTTTAGTACTTAGGTAGATTAGCATTCTGTAAATACTGTTTAACTCCTTTCCTCATCAATATTCTCTTGCTCAATATAATATTCCCATAAAAGTCTTGAATGATTTCCTTCTTCTTCTTATATTGCCGTGGCAAACTTGACCCTTGATCATCTATTAACTGCGGTATTTTCCTTGATTCTTTTTCCTCCTCTTCATTGTATGCTAACCATCTAACCCTGGTTGTTTTGTATCCTCAAAATAATTCTGTTTAGCACTTCTAATTTTCTGTGCTAATTCTTTCTTTCTCTATTAAACTCATTTTATGTTTATATTGTATCCATTTTAGCTAAAAGTCTTTTTTCTGCTGGCGTTTTCTGTAGTTCTTTTTTCGGTCTTTATTTACTCATCTTCTAAAAGCTTCCGTGGCTTGCCATTTTCTAATGTTCCTTTTCCTTGTGTAGTCTTTATCAAGCCTCTAGCATATGCCTTCACTGTGTCCCGTACGTTCTGGATTGAAGTATCTTCTTTTTATTTTCTCAAAAGAACAAAAACCAATTCTTTCTCATCCTGCTGTATAAAATCCTTCTCCTTTAGAATAGTATTAGTTAACGTCCATCCGATCTATCTATCATTTCAAAAAGGATTTGGAGGTCTTCCTATTTTGCTTTTATGTGTTGTTATATAGTCCAGTTTATTGTCTACAATTCCATTGAAATCTCCCATCATAACTATATTGGATAGTCCTGTTCAATTATTTTTATGTGTAATTTTTTATAAAATTCTTCTTGTTTATTGCAATCAAGAGTTTTTTTCGTATTATTGTCCATTATTTCCACCATATAACTCTTCCATCTTCATCAGCATAAATCAATTTTGCTGAAATGGTCTCTCTTGAATATAAAACCACTCCTCTTTTCTTACATTGAGTCAAAGAAGTAAATATTTCCCTAATTTTGCGGTGTATTAACAATTGTTCATATTTTTTTAATATGTACTTCTTGTAGACAATTATATCAGATTTTAGTTCTTCTAGTCTGTGAAAATTTTCCTTCTTGTAATAAGCTGAATTAAGTCCATTTATATTCATTGTAATCAGTTTTTTCTCTTCCATAAATATGCTTTATAATTAGGTTTGGCAGCTCTCACAGATCTTGGATCATGGTGTTTCTTTAGTCTCCACCGATCCACCTACTGCGCCTTTCTTCTTTTCGAGTCTCCATTTTTGGTTGTTTAAATTCAATTAGTAAATCTCTTTTTCCGCCGTCGTTCTCCTCCAAAATATTCTGCATAAAATAATTCTGCTTTCTCGATTGAGTCAATTCTATAATCTCTGTTCTGCCATGTAAACATTAACCCTTCTGGGATACCATCTATAATTCACCTCTTTTTTCAATAGCCATTTTGTCAAAAAATCGATATTGTCTTCTCATTCTCTCACTTCTTTCTGGGTATTGCTTTAAAACCACTCCTTGCCTTTGTATTTCAATGTTTTCTCTCTTACCATCGTAATATTTTTGTGTTTTAATGGCTTTTTTTTGTAAAATCTGATATGAACTTCTCTGGTAGGTTATTTCTCATCTCATATCTTGTAAAAAACTTGTATAACCTCATCTATCCATCCATCATCTCTTCTGTTATTCCAAAGCTTCAGCCAAATATTCTATGCATTATCTCAGGCTAGATTTTGTCCTTTTCTTCCTCTATTTTTGAAAATCTGAGATAGAAATCTGATCTGTCATCTCCCATTTCAGTATCCCACTTTATTTCTTATTCAACCACTGGTAATCTGATATCGATATCTCCAATCTTCTTATCTCTTTGTTTATCTTCTTCTTCAATTTTTTGGAATCTCTCATCATGCTTCACCATCATTTGTTGAATATCTCCACCTTTCATCAGTTTTCTGTTCTTGCTCAATGTCTTCTCTTCTCTTTTCCATGGTATCTGATTTTATTTTAAGGTCCTGGATTCCTTGTAGAGTCCCTCTTTCTTGATCTTTATCTTGCTTTAACTTTGTCTGAATTGAACATTGTCCTCCAGATGGTGGGGAGCGGAAATAGAAGTTGAAGAAGCAGAAGCTATAAACTTCCTACTCATTTTTAAACATTCGGATCTTTCAGTTCTTCTAAACCCTAATCCAATTATGAAATAGCCAATTATAATCCAAAATGAAAAATAAGATGGTAGAGAGAAAAATCAATCATAATAAAAAGAAAAGGAGAAAAAAATTCTTCAGGTTCTTCTTAACCTTAATCCAATCAGTAATTAGGTAGAAAGGAAGGAGAGAGAATAAAAAGTTTAAAAAGAGCAAAAAGTAAAAGAAATTAAAATAAATAAATAAAGTATTCTTCAGGTTCTTCAACACCTTAATCCAATTGAGAATTTTCAAAATAAAAAAAGCATATCGAAAAAACAAAAAATCCCAAAGAAGAAAGGAAAAGAAAAAAGAAAATTTTGAGGCTTTCCCTTTAAAAATACAAAGCCAAGAATGAAAATATTACAAAAATAAAGGTTTTAAAAAGAAAAAATGAACAGTTACAAGCTGGTAAGGGTGGTGGTGACCCAACTTAAGAAAATAAAATAGACACACTTCACTTTATTTAATTATCAAGGCTCTTGTCATACCTCTCTCCAAACTTCAAAAGCCAAGTTCAATTGTTAATAGAAATCCAGAAGACACCTGCAGTAACACTCTTCCGTGCTCTTCCCTCTATCTTATCACGTAGCAATGTCCTTGAAAAAGAATTTCAGAGCTTTCTTTCTCAGCTTCTCAGCTTCGTCTAAGATTATTTTCAAGCCTCTAGTTGGCAGTGTTACAAAGTTTCTTTACTCTCAGTCTCCCCCTCCTTTCCAGACAAAACGCAATAAAAGTTAAAAATAAAAAAAGTATGCTTAAGGAGCCTCTAGACCTAAAATATTACAAAATCAAAAAAAGAGAAAAAATTTAAAATATAAATAGAGAAAAAAACCAGTCAGTTAGCAAATGCAGAATCACAATAGAAATCCAGCCAATGAAAAACATAAAGCAAAGCCTACTTTTACTTCTGTTTAAAAAACCACCGTTATTCAGTTCTGTCAAAACTTTACGCATTCTTTTTCCCCTTATGGGTTGTCCTTTGAATCCTCTTGAAAGTCTTAGAATAATAAAAAGACGAATTTCTTACTAGACGGACAACTTTTCTCTTTCAAACCTCTTTCCATTCGGAGCTGTTCCCGAACTTCAGCATGCTTTTGGGGCTGCCTCTTCTGCCGCAGAACCAGGGACTTTGCAATATCCCTGGGATCTACAGGATGCACCCTTCACTATCACTGTCTCTTCAAGACGGTTTAGGTCTGTTTGGACCATCCAGGGGCAAAGATATCGGCTGCAATCTCAGACGTCCAAGACTGCATGCAGTATCGTTGCGACGCCAGCTCCTCCCTCCAACTTTCCACAATTCTTACACCTGGACACATCTAATGCTTTGGGAGCTACAATGCTGCATTTGATTAGTTATAATTATTTATTCTGCTGAGTCTGGCTAGGC
Organism: Laticauda laticaudata; assembly: GCA_004320025.1. Classification (NCBI taxonomy): domain Eukaryota; kingdom Metazoa; phylum Chordata; class Lepidosauria; order Squamata; family Elapidae; genus Laticauda; species Laticauda laticaudata. The sequence continues at coordinate 10,062 of BHFT01005215.1, forward strand.
ACAAATGTTATATTTGCCAGAAGACAAAATGACAAAGTTGCTCCCTGCCATTCTCTATCTTCCTAGCTGATTCATTTTTTCTGGATAGATGGACAACTTCCAAATAAAGCACAGGCTTCCAAAGTTGTACAGGGCTTCAAATACAAAGATAAATATGCCTTGGAGTGTGCATAGGGCTGTGCATGTTGCACTTGATAGTCACACTTTAGGTCAACTGCATCTTCTTATGGAATTATGTGGTTGCCTTCTGCAGTTATAGTACAATCCTGGGAAGATGCATTTAGTATATCTGCATATCTGCAGTATATCTCTAAAATATATTTTTTCCTCTGAGCTATAGCAATCCACCTACTACTTTTATTTCCAAAATAATCCATGATATTTATGTGGAAACCAGAGGAAATCTGAGACAGAAAGATAAAACTCTAGGGGCTGGCACTTGACTTACTACAGGTCGTCCTCAATTTACAACCAAAATTGAGTCCAAAATTTCTCTTGCTAAGTGAAATATTCTGTTAAGTGAGTTTTGCCTCCTTTTATGATTTTTCTTGCCATAAAAAATTCACGTTAAGTGAATCATTGCAGTTGGTAAAGTAGTAACACAGTGGTTAAATGACATGGATTTCCCCATTGACTTTGCTTGTCAGAAGATAGCCAAGGGTGATCATGTGACCTCTATACACTGCAACCATCATAACTATGAATCAATTGCCAAGCATCTGAATTCTGATGACATGACCATGGGAATATTGTAAGGGTGAAAAATGGTCTTAACTCACTTTTTCCATTGACATTGTAACTTTGAATGATCACTAAATGAATTGTTTAAGCCAAGGACTACCAGATTTAGTTTTTTAAATTGAAGGAATATTTAAAATAAAATCAGTTGAGTTGCAGAAAATCATTTACCAGTGATTTCGTGTTTATCAACCAGGCCAATATATGAAGAATTTATAATAATTAATCTAACTTTATTTTATTTCTATCTATGCCCTGGTCACTTAGGTTTGGTGGCTACTCCCTTGTACTCATATGCCAATGATTGAATATTAAGGATAAAACCTCTCAAAATGGTGCAGACGAGGGATGAAATTCAAAATTTTTCCTTGCTGACTCTGTGGGCGTGGCTTGGTGGGACTCAGTCTCTAAAAGGAAAAAGATGGGCAGGCATGGGTAGGGCCAAACAATTCAAATTGTTCCTACCACCTCTCCAAACCAATTCAAATCGTCGCTAGCACCCCTCCCGAGATGATGCGAGGTGGTTGAATTTCACTCTAGTCCAGACTACCTTATTTTCTCCTACCAAAGTATCACTTAGATTTAGCAGGGACTTCAAAAAAATCCAGGTAAGCTATTAAAAGTGAATTGTCAACTTTGGGCAATTGCAGTCCTAGTCAGCTTTGGTATTCATTTTCTCAGGTTATCTTTAGGTTGGGAGGATTTGCATACACTAATATTATTATTTTTATAAAGGAAATATCTGCTGAAAAATATATTCAGAATTACAACAGGAATAAAGTACACAGAGAAAATTCGTTTTGATGCTGGGAAAAGATTACTAGTTGGATGGAAGTGCCAGAAGACAGGACAATATTTTTTTTCTATTGTGTCACCCAAATTTGTTGATTGTCTTTGTTTTTATCCTAGTGATGAAACAAATTAAACCCTAGGTTGTAATTTTCCTAGTTCAAATAAAAATAAGAGTGCAGTCAAGAAAAGTTTGGCGAAATCTTTAAAGATTAGTCCTTTGGCTAGGACTAAGAAACAGAAATGTGTGGATGAAGCCTAAAGTTGTCACTTTCACTCAGACTCAGTGGTCTGGATTATTTTATGCGCCCCAATTGGAAGTCATATGCAATTTACAAGCTGATAATCTAGTCAAAGGGAGCTTTCCTCTTGTCAGTTTTTTTCAGCTGAAAAAATATGAGAAGAAGGCTGATCTTGACAGAAAAGAAGAAAGAAATATTTAAAGAAAGAAAAGGCTTTTTCGTATGGGAAAATGGGGAATAAATATTTTTCAATCTATGTTCTGTTTTTCAGATCTTCAGTGGTTCCTGAATATGAGACCTGAGATATGTCCTATAGTGGTAATTCACACTGGAGACCAATCTACAGAATATATCTTAAGACCATAGCAAACTAAGTGGTACTATATTTATTCAAAACTAGGACAATTCCTCTCACAAAGAAGAATAGGACTAAACGTTTGTGTTTATTAACAGCCTTTGAATCCTGAGCCCCTCTTCAGATGTATTATCAATGTCCCCATCCCCATTAAGCTTTTACTTTTGTCTGGCTCAGGAGTTATATCAAAGCAATCTTCTGTAGCACATAACATACTGTAAATCAAAAGTAAAAATTAAGCAATAATGGAGGAATGATTCTATAAGCACCCCGAAAATAGCAAATTCATTGTTGAATTTGGATTTCAATTATTCGTACATTACCTACCTTAGTCTTTATTAATGACATACAATTATTAAAACTACAAGTAACTGTGTTTATGAAAAGGCATAAATGACTGTTTATAAAAAAAATTAAAAATCTACATCAATTGGATTTTCATATTATGCCAAACCAAAACTAAGCTACAATATTTGAGCCACACCGCATTTATATTTTGATTGAATTCCACCCTCAAGGAAGGACTCTCATAGAAAAGGACCTTATTGCCATTTTTGTAATACTATTATATGTTTTCTGAAACAGTGAGAAGCTAATCCTCACTGGTTTAAAAAAAGCTAAAAAGAATTGGGCTGCCTGACCACCAAAGATTTGAGAAGTGTAGAGTACACTGGGAAGTCAAATGAACATTTCAGAAGGCAGCAATGCAAAGCATTTACCTTACAGCCAAGAAAACACCAAGAATTAATTGCAACTTAAGGAAGCTTTAATTCATGAGTGTAAGGAATATAATTTATTCCTCACCCATAATTCCTTGGCCAAATTTATGCCTTTCTACCTTTTTTTACATTTATCTTCTCAATATTTCTTCTGGAATATTTTGCAAAGTGTCATAGTTGATCATGTTGAAAAGAAAAATGATATCTCTTTACAGGTAATCTTTTCATTTGCAGAAATGATTAACCATTTCTTTCTTCCTAGAGGCGAGAGTGAGTGATTGGCCCCAAACCACTCTTGGCTTCATGTCAATGCAGGCCCAGAACTAAATCTCCTGACTGGTAGATGTAACAGTAACACTATGTGAGGAGATGGAGATGGAAGAAAAAAATCTTGCCTAGGGAACAATTAGATACAAGAGGGTATAGACCTCAGCTGCATAACAGATGGAGAAAGGGCTCAGACAGGACCCTCCCTAACTCTTTACACTGTAAAAGAAATAGCAGATGATTTGAACTTTCAGATTTATAATATTCTGTTACTGCAGCCTTACGGAAAGTAGAAGCAGCTCCTCTACTCCACTTCCTGTCTGATATACCTGGAAATGCTGACAAGAAGTCAGCAGAGGTCACAAATCAAGATCATTTGACTTCCTGGCTTAGTGTCTAGTGGTGATTTTCTTAAAAATGACATCAGGAAGTATTGCCAAGTGATGCAGTCATGTAATATTACACGGTAAAACCACATTACTTAGTAATGAAAATTCTGTTCCTAATTGCTGCCATTAACTGAGAACTAGCTGTAAGGAATTATCTCACATTCTATATTGGCACAAATTGCTAACTCTGCAGTAACTGTATATATAACATTATTATATAGCAATAAGTTTAATTAAAAATGAGATACAATTATTACTATATAGGCTATATGAAGCAGATGTCTAGGTGGTTCTCATCCAAGTGAATTGATTTTTACTTCTAGAAAGGTGATTCCATAATTTAGAATAAGGGTTTAATTGTGCTTTGATGAATTTTTTCATCAAGTGCCTTATCAAACGCTTACATAAACCTAACTGAATATTTAATGGAAAACAACACTTCCATTTAATAATTGCACATAATGGCTAGTAACATTTCTATGTCTATTAATTCTGGAGGGTCCACTGTGGCTTATCTTTTTTTAATAACATATAACATGTTTATATTTTAAAAGAACGGTTTCTCAGATTGATAAAACAACCGTGAGGTGAGAAGACCGGTATTCTCATCCTATACTTTTTCCTTGCTGTAGGCAATTCATTTCTCTGATCATAGGTAAGTATGGGAAGGGGGACACCTTCATGGTCCTGAGAAAGGATTTGGAATTTTTTTTGCTCACTTTCACATCAAACCAGATGGTTCTGATATCTTTCAATTGGCTGCATAATGCCTCCAGAAAAATATCATGTAGTGTGTTTTAATTATGCAAGCCTCTGTTTGCACATGACTGTAGCTGTATCTTAGCTGCATCAGTTCAAAGCAGTTCATTGTATTTTCTGATTGGTCTAGCATGGTGTTTGAGATGTTCTTGAATTTTACCAGCAAACCTAAACATACTATAGAACAAGTCTGACATAAACGATAATCTATGAATTATATACAGACTCTATAAATCAAAACTAAATATATTATGTATAGCTAATGTTCAAGTAATAAGAAAAATTAAATATCATTTTAAAATTTCAAAGTATTAAAATGTTTCCTCCTCTTGATCTGGTTTCTATGGAGCAAACCAAGAAGGTACTGTACTTGTCAGATGGCTCTCTTCCTTTTTTTTTTTCCTACGTTCCATTTTCGATTCTGTGTGGGGTAATGGGAATATTTTATATGCAAGAATTCTTGTTCCTCTGGAACAAGAACTTTGTATTGTACTGATACAATACACTTTTCTCCCAGTGACTCCAACTATGCAGAGTTTGTCATTTTTCAAAAACTAGGGATGTCTCCATTTCTTATTTGGAGCTTCACAAAGAATATGCTTTCCCTTCAGTCTTGCACCATCGGTGGTATGGTCATGATAAAAGGCCTTCTTAGTGCCTGCTCTAAATGTGCAACTTCTTAAAAAGGAGATTATTCTACTCTTCCTTTCCTCTACTGATGAAAAGGTATTTTTAGTTAAAAATTGTAACTAACAATTGGTCAATATTTAGTATATCCCCACACTGGATATAAGCTGTGCAAAATTTAAAAATCCCCTCAAGAAGAAGAGTCTTGCAAAACCATATACATGGAGAAATGGCAATACAATTTGTGTGTTTCTCTATTTTGAGAACTTAAGAAAAGGTGGATGTACAACATTCTGAGAACATTTAGTTTAGTAAAAACTGTCATTAAACAGACCTTGAGCTAATCAATTTGGAAGAATTATAATGTGGTATAATATGTTTTAAATATCTTTTAATTCTCCTTTATAATGTTTTATTTTATGTAAGTTGCCTTGAGTGCCATTCATTAGTGAAAGCACAGAATACCATTTCTTTAAATAAATAAATAAATTTAAAACGAAAGCATACTTTCTCCTTTAGATTTTTACCATCATTAAGACTACAATAAATGTTTACTGTTTAATTAAATTTATGTTGATAGGAATGTTGATATCCAGAAATGAGCTATCTTCATGAAGGACCTGTGCATAACCATATCCACTCAACTGCTTTGCTGTATTCCTCTTCCCTACCCAAGCCATTATGCCACCAGAATAGATCAGCACTATGTACTTTTTACTAGACAACTTAACAACATTCCAAGGGCTGTGATTGGTGGTTTTTTCAGCTGCAATTCCATCCTTGCCCAATCTCACCATCTTGTGAAACATCTCCTTCAATTATCATGCATAATGTTCTGGTTATTTTATGCCTTACTTTTTTTTTTCTTTCCCACTGTATTGTCAATTAATTTTGTTTTTAATTTCTTGAAAAAATGAGCTGATTGGTCAGCTGTTTTACCTACCAACTATAGCAAAGCCTGTTTTGTATCTCTTGGCTGTCCAAATTTGTGGAGATTCAGCCTCTATTATTGATGAGCTGGAGTCTGAGAAAGATGTTAACTGTGGGAAGTCACTGTGGGACATATAAATTGTCCTAAGTACATAATGTGGGAAGAGGAAGCAAGGATCTAGGGAAGCCATATAGATTGAGAAAGAAATTCCTTTCTAGGCAGGCTTGCAGAAGTTAAAAAAAATCAAATCCTTTCTATTACATATCTTAAACAAGGGATGACGTGGTCAGATTTTATTTCATTTTTTAAAATTTGTTCACTGCCTATCTTGGCATGAGGCAACTCAGCCAGTAAACTTTTTGGAGCTTGTGTACAAAAATTTGGAAAATGCCTAAGTTCACAGCTGGCATGTCACCCCTTGAATAAAAGAGAAACAATTCTCTATCTCTAACCCCCCCCCCCCCC
>BHFT01005216.1:0-25647 GCA_004320025.1 Laticauda laticaudata
TAACAACGGATGGAACATTTTGCTCGTCCGTTGTGTCCTTCTTGCATCCGTTGTGCAGTGTGACAGGGCCTTAACATAGCTTCTAACTTCTATGATTGGTAAATCTTCTTTTCTTGATAACACTTCTTGAATAATAAAGTCACTGATACTTAAAATATATTTTCATTTGTATGTATTTTTTAATGCACTATTGATTCTCCCCTTCTATAGATTCTATATTGTTTTGGTTTTCCTTCCCACCAATATTTACACAGTACTTACAGGAAGTATGATACCCCTGAAGGTATCACTCCTATATTTTGAATTTCTGTCTTTAAACGCCCATACATCACTCTTCTGCCCCTCCTTCAGCTTAAATAGATAAATGTGTTTTTGCTGGCATACACTAATATTGTTTCTCAATTGCATTGTGCTTATAATCTGCAATAAGTTCTTCAATGATCACAGACTTTCCTTCTGTACTGTTCCTTTCAACAATTCTAGAATTCCTTGTATTTGTCTTCCGATCTTTTGTCTTATATTATGACTTTCTCATTTCCTCTGCATATAGCAATTATTATAAAAGAAATAAATGTTATCTGTGATCCAAGGAAGATTGTCTAATTGTTCTTCCCTAGATGATACCAGCAACCAGTAAGAAAATATTGAGTAAATGATTGTTCATCTTCTTTCCTTTTTGAGATAGTTTTGTTTGGGGATTTTTATCCTGTTCTTCTCCATTGCCCCCATACCTTGTTTGGAAAGGCATCACAAATTGAACACAGTGGAGGGTGGGAAATGAAAATCTCTGGAGCAAAATTTAAAATATACGAGCCCTAATGGGACCTATAATTAGCTTGGATCTGAAACCAGGTTAATTGCAAAAGATACAGAAGTCAGTAAAAATGGATGGTAAAGCTGAAAATGGAGAAAAATACATGATTGTTCCTCAATGTTTGGGGATTAATAGGAGAGACATGTCAAGTGAGAGAAAAAGCAAAATAGCTTTTATTACATAAAGGACATAGAATTGAAATACAGATTGAAAAATTCTGTTGGAATTTTGCTAAATTGACTTTAACAATAGTGCATAAAAACCATTATTATTATTATTATTATTATTATTATTACTATTACTATTACTATTAATAATAATAATAATAATATTGTTATTATTATTGAAAACTGCCTATATACTCAGATACTATCTTAACATCTCTTAGGTCCGTGGTTAGGACTTGAACTGTTTTCACCAGTCCCAGACTGTGAATCGAATTGAAGATTAAATCAATAATAATAATAATAATAATAATAATAATAATAATAATAGTAATAGTAAATAATAGAATAGTAATAAATAACACAAATCAGTGTTATCCCAATTGTAATTGGCAGCACTTGGAGTCAAATACCTAAAGGGCTACCTTCCATCTGAAAATTCTGAATTTCAGACTTGAATACATGATTCTGCAAAAAAACTCACCCCTACTTTGAACAGCTCTATCGTCTGATGCTACCCTAAAAATTCTAGGCTCCTTGTTTAGGACTCGGGCTGTGAATCAAATGAATATTAAAATCAATAATAATCAATAATAATAATAACTACATAATCAATAATAATAATAATATAATCAATAATAGTAAGTAGTAGTACAGTAGTAGTAGTACGTAGTTAGTCAGAAGTAGTAGTAGTATACAGCAAATAAGTAGCCCCAAACGACTGTGAAATCTCACGCGAAAGATACCAAAAATAATAATAATAATCAACAAGCAACATAACAATTGTTACATGGGTATGAATAACAATATCCATCTTCAGTGATCAACTTCCAAATATGTTCTACATTTTGGCATGGCTTTATCTGAGAAACACTCTGTTTTTCTTTTAATAACCCTGTAATCCTTTCAATCAGGTGGAGAACAGGAATTACTGAATGGAGCTGATACAGGCCCGGTCCCAACTGGCTGATGCATGCAAACGTATGTAAAAGGACACAGCGGACAAGCAAAATTTTGGGGATGGCTCCCATCCGTTTTCATCTGCTCACAAACGTGGTGAATATATTGCATAAACAGAACCAGAAAAGAACACCGTGGCGTACGTATGTAGCGGAATTTGCAAAGGATGTTCATCGGAAGCGCAAGTGATGAAAGTGGACTGGAACGGATGACACCTACAAAGAGGTTCCGGGGAGATGTTGAAGGCGGACGCAAAGCGGAAGGGGCTGATGCATAGCGATGAAGCAGATCATCATGTACACCTATACGAAACAAAGGGATGCGTGCGGCAATGTATATGGATGCAAAGCATTTCACTGCGCACACGGGGTTTATGAATTCGCGTCCGCTCTGCGGATATAAAAGGATGCCAGCATGCACCGAGTCCAGCATACAGGGGAAAGCACATGCGGCAAGATACATCTTGCAGGAACACCATGGTTTTCCAGTCAGCGCAAAAGTGGACAGTCCACTGCCTATAGCTCAAGCCCTGGCAATGGTGAAGAAGTCCAGAACCAAGCATCCCACCCCCTGCCACTGGCTCTGAACGCTGCCTGCTGCTGCTGCTGCTCGGCTTGTGGTGGACCAGCCCAAGGCACTCAACCCCTCAAAGCCGTTGCTCCAGCCCTGAAGGCCCCCTGCTTGCTCAAGCCCTGAGGCCCTGACAATGCTCCAGAAGGGCTGATGTGAAGCCTCTGAAGGCTGCTCTGAAGCCCCTGCCAGAGGAGAAGAAGCAAAGGAAGGCAAAAAGGGAGCGAAGGACAACAGTACAACTATCGTCCGAGGAGCATGGAGGATGAATGTGCCTGGAACATGCTGGAGGGAGAACGAGTACCCTGTGGAGAAAAGGGCCACAGAACTCGCTATCCGGACACCAAGAAGAAGCAAGGCAGCTGGAGAGACAAGGCAGTAGAGACTGGGTCACTGCAGAAGTACTCCTAGGATGGTGGAAGCCACAATGCACTCCCTGGTATGGCAAGCTACAACCTCAGAAATCTGGGCAGGCTGCCCTCAACGCTCACTGACAGGAATGTACGTCATGCCAAGGCAGTTTCCTGAGGGCTTGAGATCCACCACCCAACGGAGCAGCCCTCTGAGACCCCTCTCCCTCAGAACAGCCCACAGACACCAGTCCTCTTGCCACCAGGCAAGGTGTCTTCAGAGGGCCCCTCAGCCAGAGACCCCCTCTCGAACAGCTTGCCATTCCCCATGCAGCAGACTTGGAGGAATCCCGTGGAGGATGACGCCCTGCTGTCACAAATGGAGGAAAAGAAGCAGCAGCCCCAAAGGCACTCACGCCCCACCCCCAGCCTCACAGGAGCAGGCAGAGAAGATACAGACTGGAGGGCCAGGACCAACAGTGTGCTGTTGGAGATGAAGGGACACAATGAAGAACCAGCACCAGAAACTTCTGTTCAGCTAGTCGACTTGGACAAGAGCATCCTCGGCGCAGAAAGACCTCATCCAAGTATGTCAGCCACCTTGAGGGATCCTGCCTGAGGCCAAGTACCGGGATCGAAGCAGAACGATCACACGCACTTCTGCACAACCCTCAAAGCCCAGCTGAAGCTGCCCTCCCAATCCAGTATGCTCCTCCACTCCAGGCGATGTCACAGGCCTTCCAGCGGCTTTCAACAGCCCCTCACCTACCAAGCTACGACTACCAAGAATTCCCAAAAGAGAAGCAGACCTTCCCAAACCACGTCCAGGCCCAGTTTCATTGGATGCCACAGACGCCCACTCCTCACTCCAGCTGCATACCAGACAGCCAACTACAATCCTCCAACCATCTCCTACACCCCACAGCCAACCCGTCAAACAAGACATCTGTCATCAGTATCTGGGCTGACATCTCAAGTCCTTGATGAAAGGGCCTCTCAACCTCATGGGACTCGAGTCCAGCTCTCGGATAGCCTTCCTGAACGACACAACCACCTTTGTACGCTTGGGGCAAGCACCCCACCATGGTGCCTCAGACCAGCACTCAAGCCACAGCCACAGCCACAGTCCACTGGCTCTCGCAATTCACAGCTGGAGCCATGACACACTGACTCAGAGTGACTCAGACCATAGTCTAAGAGACTGCAGTTTGTTTCACTTGTTTAATAAAGTTATCTTTGCTAAGACACTTAATAATCATTTACTGGTTCATTTGCTTACATTTAATAAAGTGATAAGTTTACCTAAGAAGTTAATAAAGTTTTATCTTTGTTTAAGACACTGACAGTTTACTATGGTTCATTTTGTTTACTTAATAAAAGTGTTGTGAAAACTTGAAAACAATGCTTAAGCCTTCCTGACTTGCTTGGCTGGGATAGATAAGATAGTTGTTGGATAGATTAAACCTCCAGTCAACCATGTAGGACTGTATGTCCACCATCCCAGGATCCAGATGATATTCTCCCCCCTTCTTATAGAAAATATCGGTGTCTGCTAGGTTTCCTTCTTTACAATCACTCTCGACATACTGCAGACATCCTAAATAATATGAGATACATCCCGAGATACAAACATTTGTCCATTTTTAATACTGTCATATACGAGAATGCATACGCTTAATAACTTTCTTCCTTCTCCATGCTAACTAACCGACTGTTAGATCGTTCCGTCTACTTTTGTCTCCTCGCCTCTTTCATTTTCAACTGCAATGCAGATGCGTGATTGAGGGGATCGGCCAGAGGATGCAGCAGAGGATAGTACCTGGCATTTCAATGGATGATAAGCATCCATAGAATGTTGTTGCCCGTATACTGTTCGCGAATGTACTATCGTACGCGGTGGGAATAAGTTCATCCATTCAAAAAGTTTTTGTGCAGCTGCAAAACTTTTTGCTCAGATGAAATCCGTCAGTGGACTGGATGCTGACAATGGATGCATAGCAATTTCCAATGATGGCAAGCTTTTTTTTTTATGTTTTACATACCCTCTTTGCAAAGTGGGACCGGACCCTACTGGTCTGATGCCCTTTTCCTGAAGCTTTAATGTGGAGTTCACAGAGATATTTGCTTTGGTGACTCAGAGAAGAGAAATATCTGCCACTACCTAACCCTTCACAACGCACCAACGGATGGAAAGAGCGATGTAAAAAAGGAGAAAAACACTTGCCATCCGTTGATTAACGCGATGCACTCCATTTCTGTACTCACTCATACGTTGCCTTATCCTCTCTACTCGCTCCAGCATCCATTATTTGATGTTTCATCCATTCAGAAAGTTTTGACACGCTGCTCAAAAAGCTTTTGATGTGGAAAAATTGTATCCATTCGTCCGTTCTGATCCGCTAGCGCACCTGCTAGCATCCTTCTGCATCCGCTACGGCATCTGCTAGGCAATCCGTTCTGCATCCCGTTACGCATCGCTATATCCGCCTACGGCATCCGCTGTGCATCCGCGCAACTCCATCCGCTCCAGCGATATAACGGACGCAGAGGAAGAGGAACGGACCATACGAACGGATCAGAATGGATGTATGTGGATGCCAGCACAGAAACAAAGCATTAAAACAGCAAAAAACATTCGCAGAGTTGGCACTATCTACTGGATTATTAAGGATCGTCTAGCAGATGCCTAGAGGACCTGCAAAAGGGAACACATAGGGCGAAAACATATATGCCTAAAAAAAAGGGGGACAACTCATACTGGATCTCACTTCAGACCAGCAGCCACTGCGGTGCAGACCTCGCAACCTTCAACTGATTTCTTCCACTTCCACAGCATCCAGTCATGTCCAACCGTGATCGTAACAAAGTCCCTTTGGCAGCCCACCATCCTTCTGTGCAACAGTGCCGCAAGCCACTCTACACGCTCTGTGAACTACTATACGGAACGAAAAAGAGGCGGCCAAAGCGTCTGGGTACAAAGATGGTTCAGCTAGAAGAGCAGAGGATGGACTGTACCACAAGCTGATGGTCGAGCTCAGGCAACGAAGACCCCTCGGGCATTCCAGAACTTCATGAGGATGCCTCCAGACCATGTTTTTGATGAGGTTGTGCAGCGGCTGACACCAGTTGACCAAGGCAAACACCAAGCTTCTGGCCCACCTGGAACCTGGGCTCAAGGTGCACTCACTCTGTGCCACCTGGCCTCAGGGACCACCTTACAGGCAGCAATTCAGTACGGCTGGAGGGTGCCACACAAAAACCATCAAGCATTGTGGTCAGACGAAGCTGGTGCAGGCCATCATCGAAGAATACATTGGAGGAGCTCTTCAGTGCCCCTCCACTGAAGAAGGATGTAAGAAGTTGCAGAGCAGTGGTACTCAGAGGTGGAACTTACCCCCACACCATGGAGCCACGATGGCAAGCACACGCCTGCAAAGCTCCAGCCACCAGGTCCTCTTATCACAACTACAAGGCTTTTCACTCAGCATCATTCCCTCTTCGCCATGGTCAATGCTGACTACAAAGTTCATGTACAATCGATGCTTCAGCATATGTCATGTGTCTTCAGAATGCCCCCAGTATAAACAACTCCAGTCACCTCAAGAGGGGCTGGACACAAGCTCATCATGGGCTTTCCCAGATCCAGGACCCCCTGCCAATGACACGACCAAGATGTGCCCTACTTCAATCGTGGGATGACGCCTTCTCCCTCCACGCTACCTCATAAGCTAACCTCCAAAATGCCATCACCCCGTGAAGGAATGTTTCAACTACAGGCCTGTCCAAGGTGGTGAGGACCGGCCTTATATACACTGGCCACAGGTCCAGGTACTCCTCACACCAACCATGCAGCATCGCAACCAGCCACAGACACACATAGGATGAATCGTTGAGCTGCTGCATCATCGCACAAATCTCAGAATACCCGCTACCCATAATACATATAAGAACCAGTCTTGCAGAACAGGCTCGTGGCACCCAGAAGACATGGAGGTGGAAAATGGAGGCAAGGGCGAAACCTGATAGACACTGAGGATAGTTGCAAGGGCCCCAACAGAACCGCCTCATGTGGGAAGAAGCAGCGCAACCGCCTGAGACAACTGGTGCAGACTCCCAGCTGGACGCAGTGGAAGTGCAAGCGGATGATAGATGATTAATGGATGCTTCGCTTCAGCCTGTCTCATTCACACGGATGAAATGGGCCATGTATGTTGGGTGGCCTACAATGACCAGGGCATTTTATAAAGAGTTTGTTTGTGTTGACATGTGTGGATGAATTGATTACATTTGTTATTTGATCATAAAGGCATAGGTGTGACACCATTGAAGGGTGGACCATCAGTCCTACTATGGCTTGCAACTGGGGTTTTATCTTTCCAACAGCTATTATCCAGCCCAAAGTATCCCTGCCCATGTCCCAAACTATTACCCATTCGCAAAGGTATCCTGCCCACCCACTGCTATCTTAACCCATCCCCACAACAATGCAAAGGTTAAAACCTTTCTTAAACTTTCCACAAGTCTTTCTTAAAAGAAAAAACATAATGAGCAAGTGTGTGAATCAAAAATAGCTTATTAACAGAAGCTATAAAAAAAATGTGTCTCTGGCACTCCTTCTGTCGCTCAATTTCTCAGGGGTGAAGGGTCCAGGTTGTTGCTGGAGGTGGCTGGTGTGGAGTGCTTGTTGATCCCCGCACATCAGCTCCCCAGAAGCAGAAAGGAGCAAAAGCCCCAGCCCCAGAAGAACGAACCCGTCTGCAAGAAGCCCCACAAAACAGAGTGAGGGGCAGGCGGGCGGATGGTAGCCCGTCCCTCTTGTCACGGCTCGGCAGCAATGCTGAGGATTTTCTGTTTCCCATGGTTGTGGGTGTTGCTGGCTGGCAAGGGAGGTGGCAGAACCAAGTCGTAGAAGGCCTGGCAGGAAGGCAGGAAGCCAAGCTGGCAAGGAGGTTGCAGCCAAGGCAAGGCACCAAGGCTGGCAGGCAGGCAATGAACAAGGCTTGCAGGAGAGGCAAAGCACCAAGGCTGGCAGGAAAGGCAAGGCAGCCAAGCTTGCAGGCAGCATGAACAAGGCTGGCCAGGAAAGCAAAGGCCCAACGGCTGGCAGGCAGACTGGCTGGCAGCAAGGCTTGCATAGGCAGGCATGCAGGCACGGGGCAGGCAAGGCCAGGCAAGGCTGTCAATCCGTCGGCAAGCAGGTCTTCCTCTGAATGTGACCTGCTTGCCGAGCTGCTTCCCTTATCTCCGCCGGGGCTTCAACGCAATGCATCCTCCCGCATGTGCAATTAACGCTAGCATCTGTAGGCTCCGCTGTGCATCCCGCAGGCTTCCGCTCTGCATCCGCTTCATTCCGCTGTCATCTCCGTGTGGCATCGCTGTATCCGTTCCACGTCCGCTTGCTAGCAGGTCCCCGGAACCTGTTGGATGTGCCATCCGGATCTTCATACCGCTTCATCTGCTGGGCTTTCGTTCCGCATCACGCTTTCCATCCTTCCTGCATCCCCTCCCCACGTCCATTCCTTTCTGTGTATCCGCTCCTGTATGCAAATATCGCCCTTTTCTGACGAGCGGATAACACGGATGGAACACCTGAACATTTTTCTCGTCCGTTGTGTCCTTTTTACTAACGTTTTGCATCCGTTGGGCAGTGTGACAGGGCCTTAAGATCGAACTCACAGTCTCCTAACTGTGAGTTGAAATCTCCCCTCTAGGCCACCTTTACCTACAAAACAATAAAGAAATAGTGTCACAAATTAACAGAAACCTGGATTATAATCTTATAAATAGCATATGGCTTGTGAACATTAAATGCTTACATTCATACACACTGATAAATGAGAAAGAAAAGTTTTCACTTGTTACCATAAATAGACTAAATTTGTTTCTGGAAACCAAGTGATGAAAGTGAAGCATTCTCAGAATACTTAATTTTTTTCCCGAAATCTTGCTGGTGTTCTTGAATTTTATGATGATGGAGGGTCGGTCAACTGATGGTATTGCTATTTTCTTCTCTACCTCTTTCCCTCACTCTGCCTTCTCACATGTCCTAGTCTGAAAAAACTTTGTAGTGAACTCATAATACAGTAAAGATTAAAGAAAGAAATTTGTGAGCTTTTATTTCTAGCTTTTATTCTTCATCAGTACATTCCTTCATAATTTACTTAGTTATGATCCAGGACCAATAATAAACCTAGATTGAATACTGCAGGGCTCTCTTTCTTTATTTGCAGTAACTGATGTATTTGAAGTATAAAAAAATTAGAAAACAAGTCTAATGTAACCACTACTTTAGATTGGACTGTTTTCACTAGTTTACATTCAGCAGTTGAAACACAATTGTTTGAACCAATTGTATTTGCTGGTTAGAGGCATCTGCGGGGTGTGTATTTAAAAAAGAAAGATATACACAGCATAGATTAAAAAGGTGTTTTCTTTAACTTCACGATCAGAACCAATATCTTGTCTTTATTACACACCCACCCACTCATTTGTGGTTTGAGTAAGAACTTTGGGTTGTTTGTTCAATGATTCATCACTTTGGGGGTTTTTTTTGGCTGTTCATAATATTCTCTGCAGTCTTCTTCAATACTAAAGTTCAAAGATGTCAATACTGTTCCTATCCTGCTTCTTTATAGTCCAACTTTTGCTTTTATAGAGTGACATAAGAAATACCATGGCTTGCACATTTCTAATCTTTACAGGTATATACACATCATATACTTTTTGAAAGGCCTCCATGGCTGTTTTCCAAATTCTAGTCTGCAATGTATTTTTGACTGCTTGTTCTTTTACTGTACATCTGGGGTGTCAAACTCAAGGCCCACGGGGCAGATCTGGCCTGTAGGGTGCTTAAAACTGGCCCACAGTGCTGGCCTGCAAATAGCAAAGCATCAGCCAGTGGTGCCTCTCCTAGCAAGAACAGAGCACTAGGTGGGCGCCTGTAGCCTCCCATGGAGACCAATGGCCCATTTTTGGCCTGGAAAGCCTCCTGTAGCATTCTGCTGGCCAGCCAAAAGAGTGTGTGGGGGCTGTGTGTGGCCCCCATGCCCTATTTTGGCTGGCAGGGTGCTGAAGAAGGCATCCATTCCATCTGTCTCCCCTCCTAGCTGGCCTACAAAGAACTACAATGCTGATCCAGCCCTCGAAGAAATCCAGTTTGACATTCCTACTGCAGATGGTTGATTCTAAAAGGTAGAAGAATCTACATCCTGGATGTCAGAACTACAAACATACTTCTGACATTCATTTTCCCTTCTTAATCCCCCCACACACTTTTGGCAGTTTCTTTTCACATTTATGCTTAAGGCTAGGTCACACTGGCCGATGAATGAAAAACGTATGCAAAAAGGACACAGCGGACGAGCAAATTTTCCATCCATTGTTATCCGCTCTCAAAAGTGCCCTTGCAATTAAATAGAGCAGAACAACAGGAAATGGAATGGAACGGTGGCGAGGAGTGCAAAAAAAAAAATAGCGGGATGTAAAGCGGATGTTCGTAGAAGGCCTAGCAGATGGAGCGATGGATAGCAGTTGAAACATCTGCGGGCTTCCAGGGAGAAACAGCGGGGATTGTAGCGCAAGGAGGGGAATGCGTAGCGGATGATGCGGATGCATCACGGACACCGCTAGGATGCATAGCGGATGCGTAGCAGATGCAAACGCTCACTGCGCATGCGGGGAGGATGAATTGCGTCAGCTCCGTGGATATAAAAGATGCAGCTCGCAACGCAGTCACCATTCAGAGGAAAGACCTCTGCCAGAGACATCTTGAGAGAACACCATGGGAAGAAGAGGAGCCTGTGCCTACTCCTGCAGCCCGGCAAGGACGAACCACCATCCAACCCCCTGGAGCTGACTCTGAACCGCTGCTGGTGCTTCTGCAGCTGGGTGTGTGCTCCTGGTGTTGCTGCTGCTGGTGCTTCTCCTGGTGTGCTGCTGTGCTGCTGGTGCTTCTCTGCTGGTGCAGCGTGGTGCTGCTGTGCTTCTCCTGCTGCTGCTGCTGTGACGGACCAGCCCCAAGGCCCTCAAAACCCTGCTGCTGAAGGCCCTGAAGGCCCTGCAGGAAGAAGAGCAAGCAAGGAGAAGGGGGAGGAAACAGTACTCCATTTCCGAGGACCATGAGGAGAAGTGCTGAATGGTGAGGGAGAAAGAGACCTGTGAGGAAGGGCCACAGGCTCCATCACAACACCAAGAGGAACGCAGCAGCGTGGAGAAAGAAGGCGGAGCCTGGGCTACATGTCAGATAACTCCTTGGTGGTAAGCACTCACACCTGGTATGGCAAGCTGCGCTGAAGAAATCCGGGCACGCCGCTGTCAAGCTCACTGACCGGGAGACCTATGTCATGACCGGTGCAGCTTCCTAGGAGGTGAGATCCGCCAACGAGGAGCCAGCCCTCTTCAACCCTCCCTCAGACAACCACAGAGAGCCACTCCTCTTCCAGCAGGAGACAGCTACCATGTCCAGCAGGTGCTTTGGTAGGCCCACGACAGAGACCCCCCCAAGAGCTGCACTCCCATGCCAGAGGACGTGGAGTCCCCTGTCTCAGATGGAGCAAGAAGAAGCAACCACCAGAGACCACCCATCCCGACCCCCAGCTCCACCTCACAGAAAGCAGGCAGAGAGGCAACCAGAGGGACAGAGCCACACTGTCCTCTGGGAGATCAGGGACACAATAAAGCCAGCACAGATCTCCTTCCCAGCTGTCCACTTTACATACCTATCTTGAACTGCAAGCACTTCATCACTACGTGACCGAACCTCATGGACATACCTGAGGCCCAGTACCAGGCGATGAAGGAGAGGATCACAGCTCTTCTGCACACCTCCAGGCCCAGATGAACTCCAGTCCACTCCAGCGTCTGTCCTCCAACCCAGGCGATGTCACAGCCCTTCCATGATTTCAGCAGCCCTCGCCTACCAAGCCTACCACTACCAGGACTTCCCACAGCAGAGGCAGCCCTTCCCAGTCAGACCCAGGTTCCTTGATGCCACAGACGCCAAAGTCGCCTCACCTGACCAGCTGCAGACCAGACAGCCCCACTACACTCCTCTTTCCTCCACCAAAGTCAAGCCCTTCCTCAAACATCTGTCATCAATCTTGGCCTCACATCCCAGTCCTTGAGAGGCTCATGACTGAGTCAGCTCTCTGAGAGTTCCTGAACACACCATCTCCTGTTGTACTCTCGGGCCAGGCACCCCAATGGCTCCTCAGACCAGCACTCCAGCCACAGCACCTCCACAGTCCCTGGCCCCTTTACATCTGAGACGCACGGGCACGCCTCAGAGTGACTGAGAAGAGTGCCAGACGACGTGTGTTTACCTGTTCACTTTATCATTGCTTAGGACACTTTACTTGGTCATTTTGCTTTTTAAATATGTCATACAGTTTGTATATTAATAAAGTTATCTTTGCTTCACACACTTGGTTCATTTTTTTTACTTAATAAAGTGTTGGTGAAAACTTTGAAAAAGGTTAAGCCTTTGCATGCTTGTGGATGGGTAAGGATAGCTGTGGGATGGATGCTGTGTGGATGGGTAAGGATAATTTGTGGATAGATAAACCTCCAGTGCAGCATAGTGGGACTGTATTCGTCACACATCCAGCTGCCACACATATGGCCGTTTATTCAATAACTAATTAATCATTGATCAACACATTTCAACATAAACAAAACTCTTTATAATGCCGTCATTGTAATGACACTCAACTACATGGCACAATCTCATCAGTGTGAGTGACAGCTGAAGAAGCATCCATTAAGCATCTACCATCCTGTCTTGTTACTCCCCTGCTCCAGCTGGGGAGTTGCACCAATGTTTCAGGAGTTCGCTGCTTCTTCCTTCATGTGAAGCTCTGTTGGGGCCTTGCACATCCACAGTGTCTATCAGGTTTTGTCCTTGTCTCCATTCACCAGGCTCCGTGTCCCCATTGCCTTGATGACCGGCCACAAGCCTGTTCTGCAACACTGGTAGTGGGTGCACATGAGATTGTGCAGGATGCAGCAAGCTCCACGATGTTCTCACGGTCTCTGGTGATGCTGCATGTGGTGAGAATACCTGGAAACCTGTTGGCCAGGATGCCAAAGGCTTCTCCACCAACCATCTTGCCCGGACAGCCTGTAGTTGAAGATCTCTCTTCACGGGTAAGGTATCTTGAAGTGTAGGCTTCATGAGGTAGGTTCTGAGGACAACGCGTCATCACCAATGATGAAGTAGGGCACATCTTGTGTGTTCGTGGGCAGGGGTTCTGGATCTTGAAAACCATGATGAGTTGCGTTCCAGCCCATCCTTGAGTCACTGGCGTTGTATATCTGTGCATCTGAAGCTGACCCGTTGCCTGAAGCATCGAGTTATGAACTTGTAGTCAGCATCAACCATGGCAAAGAGGATGATGCTGAAGTAGTCCCTTGTAGTTGAAATAAGTGGACCCTGACTTGGCTGGAGCTTTGCAGGCCACATGCTTCCCATCTATGGCTCCAACGGTGTGGGGGAAGTTCCACTTCTATACCACCACTCTGCAACTTTCTTCCACGCATTTTCAGTGGAGGATACTGGAGAGCTCCTCCAGGTATCTCTCGATGAGCCTGCACCACTTCTCTGACACAATGCTGATGGTGTTGTGTGGCACCTCCAGCCATACTGCATGCTCCTGTACGTGGTCCCTGAGGCCAGTGGACAGAGTCAGTGCCACCTTCAGCCCAGGGTCCAGGCTGGCTGGATGTTGTGCTCTGCTTGGTCAAACCTGGGTCCAGCCACTCCACAACTTCATCAAACATGGTGGAGGCATCCTCATGAAGTTCTGGAAACTACCACGAGGGTCTTCATTCCTCAGCTCCACCATCAGCTTGTCATAGAGTCCAAGACTCCACTCTTCTTCCGATCCATTTTCAGACCCAGACAGCTCTGGACGTTCTCCTTCTCTTGCGTAGAAAGGTGAAACAGTCTGAAGAGGGCTTGGTTCTGGTGTTGAATGATGGCAGGTACCAAAAGGATTGTGCGATGATCTATGTGGAGATCAATGGATGATGTGGAAGAGCAAGAGCAAGCTGAAGAGGTCTTCACACGAGGGCTGCTGGACTGAAAGTGAGATCCAGGTGATTTCCTCCCCTTTTTATAGAAATGTCGTGTTTCACTAGGTGTCCTTCCACATACTCTAGGCATCCTCCAAGACATCCTAAATATCCGAGATACCATCCATATAACAAATGTTTTGTCCGTTTTTAATGCTTTATATCCGAGCTGCCTCCGCTTTCATCCTGTCTATGTTCTGTGCTACGAACGCTGTGTGGACCGTTCCGTGTACCTTTCGCTTCCTCCCTCTTTCCGTTTTCAGCTGCAGCGGATGTGAGTTGAGCGGATGCCAGAGGAAGCGAGAGGATACATTGGAATATAACAGATGACAACGGACGTACAACGCTTGTTGCCCGTATGTGTTGCGGGAGTAGATTGTACACAGTGTAAAGTTCATCTGCTCAAAATTTGTGTGGCAGCTCAAAACTTTTTGAGCAGCATGAAATAGCAGTATACGGATGCTCGATGGATAGAGTTATGAAAGACGTATGCAGTGAGTACACCAATTGGATGCAATCGGTTTTTCCAATGGATGGCAAGCTTTTTTGTCCATTTTACATCCTCTTTGCATCCGTTGGTGCAGTGTGACATGGGCTTTAATGGCTTCTTTAGGTTCATTCCATAATTTCTTTAGTTCTCTACATGATATTCAGGATTACAAAGCAATTCCTGATGTTTTTTTTTAAAATGAATGGTATGTATTTACGATCATATTACAGAAACTCATTGCCTTTTTTCTTCTTTTTTAGTTTAATTTGGAACTTGTACAGAAGCAGCTCATGATTACACAGTCAGCACCTGGCCATATCGTTGCTGATATAATTGAACTCATTCACCTACTTTTAACAACAATACACTCTGTTTGATTTCTGTATACTCCATCTAATGATGTGTATGGAGATTTTCATTCATCCAGGTCATATTTGTCTCAAAGGTGGGTTTTTTTTCCTTCCAAAGGCAGCTGGACTGTTTTTTCCTTGAGGAGGAAGAATATAATGTTACGCTTCTCATCCAAGAAATTTCATCAGTCCTGATGGAACTTCAGTCTCTAGTTTAGAGATGTTGTTTGGATAGTTTGAAGACAATGTTAGCTATGAAGAACTATTATCTCTTTGAAAGAGATAAGTCAGTGTCCTGCTTCTGTTTGGTTTCCATTACCATGCAATCTGGCTATATTTTCCTCTTTCATGTTTCCAACTTTGGCATTCCAGTTTCCAATCGCAAGCAGCACATTTGCTTGCAGGTTCTGCAAAATTTAAACTTGATCACAGAAGTCATCAACCTTTTCCTCTACATCTGTGATTGGAGCATAACACTTGAGTCATCATCCTATTAAAAGATGTTCTATGAAATCCAAGTAATACTGAATTGTAGCCACATACTGTTTTTGCTGTGCCCTTTCTTGCTATAAAAACAATACTATTCCTTTTTTATGTCCTAAGTAATAAATAGTGTAATTGCCTATTTGAAAGGATCCCATCCAAGTCCATCTTAATTTACAGTTGCTTTTAATATCAGTTTGTAATTGTTTCATTTCATCTTTGATCATGCTCTTTATGCTTCTTAGTTTTCATGTTCTTAATGTAAATTCTATATTTGCAGCTTTGGATTTTGTTATCCTGAATGGTAACATCAGAAACTAGAAGCTTTAATATAGCCATGTAGCACTCTGAAAGATTCCTAGCTCCACTTCATTAGCATGCTGAGTGCTGTTTGGACCCAGGGGCCTATCATCTGGCACTATATCACAAATCATTTTATGTTTTGCATCCATGTTGTTTTCTTGGTAAAAAGTATAGGAGTGGCTTTTATCATTGCCTTCTGCCACACAGTATGAATTCATGCTTTTTCCATTCTCAGTAAAGCAATTGCTCATTATCAGCATCTTCTTGCATCAGTGCTGCCCCAATTGGATTTCTGCTTCCTATAGTTGGCAGCTAGTAGATCTTCATACCTTAGATCAAGGATCTCCAACCCCTCGTCCATGGACTTGCACCAGGCCACGGCATGCTAGCAACCAGGCCACACAAACAAGCAAAGCCATGCTGATGCAGGAACCATGCAAAGTCTTTGGTCCATGGAATTTTTTTTTTCTGCATGAAACTTGTCCCTGGTGCCCAAAAGGTTAGGGGCCACTGCCTTAGATGACCTTGGTGGGAGCTTATTCTCTTGGCTTATACTCTAGAAACAAGTAAAGTAATAACTAGCAGTCAGCATGGGTTTGTTAAAAATAGATCATGTCAAACCAATCTTATTTCATTCTTCAACATAGTGATGAAATGAGTAGACCAGCAAAATACTATGAACATAATATAGATTTCAGCAAGGCATTCAACAAAGTAGACCACAATCTATTTCTTGGTAAGCTAGAAAAAAAGTGGAATAGATAGCACCACCACCAGATGGACTCACAACCGGCTGACAAACCGTACTCAATGAGTAGTCCTTAATGGGTCTAAGTCTACATGAAGGCAAGTAAGCAGTGGGGTGCCACAAGGTTCCGCTTAGGCCCAGTACTCTTCAATATCTTCATTAAATGAGGGAATAAAAGGGGAACTTACCAAATTTGCAGATGATACTAAGCTGGCAGGAATAATTAACACCCAAGAAGATAGATGGATCTTGACAGACTAGAACACTGGGCTGTATCGAACAAAATGAATTTCAATGTAGAGAAAAGTAAAGTCCTACACTTAGGCAAGAAAAAACAAAAGTACACATATCGACTGGGTGAAACCAGGCTCAATAGCAGTAACTGTGAGAGGGATCTTGGAGTCTTTGTGGACACAGCTAATATGAACCAGCAGTGTGCGCAGCAACAGTCAAAAAAGCTAATGTAATCCTAAATTGCATTAACAGAGGATACAATTGAGATCAATATAGGTACTAATACCACTCTATAAAGCTCAGTAAGATCACACCTGGAGACTACATCCAGTTTTGGTCACCACATTATAAAAAAAGATGTTGAGACTCTAGAAAAAATACAGAGAAGAGCAACCAGGATGATTAGGGGACTGGAGGCTAAAACATACAGTGAACGGTTGCAGGCACTGGGCATGGCTAGTCTAGTAAAGAGAGATCAGGGGAGACATGATAGAGGTTTATGTATTTCAGGAGCTGCCACAGGGAGGAAAGGGTCAAAGCTGTTTTCTAAAGCTCCTATAGGCCAGACAGGAATATGGATGGAAACTGACAAGGAGAGATTTAACCTGGAAACAAGGAGGAACTTTCTGACAGTGAGAACAATCAACCAATGGAACAGCTTGCCCTCGGAAGTTGTGGGAGTGCCATCACTGGAGACTTTCAAGAAGAGATTGGACTGCCATTTGTCAGAAGGGGTCTCCCGCTTGGGCGGAGGGTTGGACTACATGACCTACAAGGTCCCTTCCAATTCTGATTTTCTGTTATTGTTATCTGGTATCTGGTATACACTTCCAACATTTTTGCTTATCTCTCTCAGGAACAACCCCAAACCCTATCACAATGAATCAGCCCAACAGGACTTGGGAGAATGGTGAAGTAAAATACAGATGATTAAATAATAAATGTAAGAATATTGCACAGATATATTTTCCAATTCTCATCAGTTTTGCATTAATTAATTTTCCCATGCAAATCCACATCTTCCATATTTTAACTCTACTTTTAACTGTTATTGACCATTATTGGCTCAATTATAGTTCTCACTTGATTGCTGGGTATGTATATACATCTCAGTCCTCTATAGAAAAAAAATTTGACATTTCTCTCAATATATTTCTTCATACATTGAGAAAGAAAACTGTTTTTACAGGGTTCAATCAGTCAAGTATAGGAGTATATTAGGAATACATTTGACAATAATGCAAAATTCTTCATTTTATATCATTTTCTGAACATCTGTCAAGTTTTCTCACAATACTGCTATAACTATTCCATAACATGTAGGCCAATGATGCAAGGTATGGATACAGAGAACCAGATGTTCATTGGATTTATCTTTGCTTCAGAAAAGCACTTATGCTATGAGCTTGCAGGGACAACTTTTCAAAAGATATATTCTTCCAAAACTCATATTTTCTTATATTTGCTGGCCCTAATAAAGTTCTCGTTCTCCGATGGATCTGATATGGTGGCTAGGCTATTCTTAATATGTTATTCTGATTGGAGACACTCTAGTGTTTATTTAAAGACAAGCATTTTGTACTTGTTCAATAACTGTCAAACCATACGTTGAGAAGAATGAGTTTCATTATCTGATAGCTTTGAGCTCCTCCAGTCAGTTCCATATGGTGAAGTGCTGTTCACTATGGAGTACAAAAAAGCAGGTTAATAGATTATTCCAAAACTCAATCTCAATGTAGTAACCAGGTTCATAACACAGAAAGAAAGAAACTGTATTGTGTGGCATCTTAGCATCAAATGAATAGCAGGGAAGCAATGACTTTGGATTTTTACCAACACTGAATTGGATTTAAAACGCCAGAGCATTCAATACTGGGACCAGCCAATAGGTACACAGACAGAAATGTTTTTCTGTTGCTTTGTTGGTCTATGTTGTTCTCCCAAGTTCTGAAGTTTTATTGTAGCTTATTTTATTTCAAAGACAAACTTTTGGAATCTTCTATTGTACCACTATGCAATCTTCTTTGTAGATACTGGAGTTTATTTGGAGAGAAAACTGATTTGAATACATGTATCCATCAATGCATGTTAGAAGAAAAACCTCTGAGGTCCCTGAGGGCTTTTTTTGTAAAAGCTTAAGAGTCTTAACAAAATATTTTGTTTACATCTTTTCAAAATCCAGCTCTTCTGTTTTGAAGATGTCAGGCTGATAGCATGATGCTGTGCCTTAATTTAAAGTTCTGTTTTCTACTGAGGAGAGAACTGTGATCTCCCAGAGTGTTGGTAGGCTTGTGTGCTTTTAAAAAAGCCAGCACATTGGTATTTCCAGTATTTCAGCTATTCCCAAGATAAATGTTTTAAAGTTAGAAAATATTTCCTTTATGTTACTAAACCTATGAGAAACGTTTTAAAGGAACAAAGTATGAAATACTTGTTGCATATTTAATATGTAGCTGATCACTTCAGGTCTTAATTGAGCAACATTGTCTGTATTGAACTGTCCTTGAAAAATATTTAAAATAATGTGACTGGTTCTTCCAAAACACAGTTCCCATAATAGTTAACCAGAAGCTCTTTTTATGTATAGCAAATACCATAGGGATGCCCACTTTGAATCAAACATCCACTCTGTGATTTTATTACAATTATTTAGGAATGAGTTGAATAAATCCCTATTAATCATATTTCTGAGGAGATATTGCATAACATCCGAAGGAGGTTGTATACTTAGTCCTTTCTTAGTTATAATTAGAACACACCCATTGATTTTAATGGGTCCATTGTAAGTTTGCTTAAATTCAAGGGAAAGTTATACTCTATTATATGGTAAACTCTATCACTGAAGGACAATTGGCACTGACATTTATGGATAAAGCTGTATGTTTCACATTTCAATTGTATCATATATACAGTAATTTTTAAACTGGGAGAACAGAAAAGGCAGAATAGATTGCAATGCCACCATTTCCCTGAAGACTTGAGAGTGGGATAAAAATAAATATGGACATTTAAGACACTATACTGTGTTTTCAGGTCATAGCCCATTTTGAAACTTTTCTTCCCAGTGTTTTTTTCCCCCCAACAAGTCAGAAAAGCAATAAACAATTTAAGATGTGGTCCTTAAGTTGAAGCTATTAGAACCGAAGAGTATATATTATCTATCTACATTTCATGGTAAAAGACAAATCACTTTGATTAAATGGTGAAATAGAATGTGAGGCTTAAAATAAACGTAAACATTTGTCTTAAAAATAGAACCACTCCTGCAGAACTGTAATTGCCCATGAAGAATATTAATAAGAAGAAAAACTCATGTTTTATTATTGAATATATTCTGAAGCCATACTTCATGTTATTGGTTTAGCAACAATAAAGGGAATCCAGTTACATTAACAATTATTTTTTTCCTTTTTGCTGTTTCTTACTATTCTTCCCCATTGTTTTCTGGAATTATGGATTATCTCTTCTCACAATGTTTTAATTCATCATTTAGAGGGCTGGATGAATAAAAAATTCCTCAGGGACATATGGTGATTTCATTTCTGAATCTATGTCAACATGAATATATTTTTTCTTCTATGCTTCATAAGACCTGTTCTCAGTTGGACTGTTGTTTTTTTAACTTCTCAATCCTTGACTGTTCAAGTGGATAATTGCAATATCAGTTCAGTTGCAATTTCTGACCATGCTCTCGTTACATCATCATTTTTTAAAGGGAAAGAAAAATTGCTCTACTGCTTTAACATGTTTTTAAACACATCATTTTTATAAAGCTTTGCTTTTTATGTAGCAGTTAAAACAAGAGTTTCAGGTTTTGGGATTTTTTTTTTACACAACAGAAACATACAAATAGACATTTGGCAAATGTAGGGGTTGGATTGTTTGAAATTCTTTTAAAGCATTTATTCAGATGTTCATGGAGATTCTCAGTCGTCTAGGCCATGAAGCTTCTTGGATGAGAAGCTAAACATTTTCAAGGAAAAACAAAGAAAGTCCAGTTGCCTTTTGAAAAAAAAACTCAGTTGGGACATTTATTCATGCTGTGTTTCTCCAACAACACAGCCTCCCCCAATAGGAAGTCCCGCATGTTTTATAGGCATGAAATGAAATTAAGCCCCTCCCTGCAAATTAAGGCCTATATTAAAACATGCAAAATGGGGGGAATGGTGGGGGGCTTGCCATTAGGAAGTACTTTTGTTGCACACCCGGATATGGTGCTGCCTGGTTTGACCTCGGCATTGGTGGGGCACTTCATATCAGGAGACCTTCTGACACTGTTGCTTTCCCTTCTCCCCATGCTGCCGCGGTGTTTGGCACAGCCAAGCGGCATTTGGCGCAGCCATGCTTGGCCAGCCAGGGCTCCTCCCTGCAACCAGAGCTTGGTGGAGACACTCGGCTTCAGGTGCTCCTGTCGCTACCTTCCTGGGCATTGTTCAAAGGCAAAGCCCATTCTTCTAAAAATGATGCCCTATTCCTGGTACAACAAAGCCTCCCCTGCCCGAGAAGACAACCCAACCCCACATGGGGAGGTGAATCTCCCAGGGCCACAGCGCAGGATCAGCCCACCCCGGGAGAAGCACCCAGCCACCATCCCTGCCTGGTGCTGGGCAGCGTGCGATTCACCTCCCCATGTGGGATTGGGCTGCCCTCTCAGGCAGGAGAGGCTTTGTTGTACTGGGAGTAGGGCATCATTTTTAAAAGAATGGGCTTTGCCTTCGAATGATGCCCGGGAAGGCAGTGACCAGAGTGCCTGAAGCTGAGTGTCTCCACCAGACTCTGGTTGCAGGGAGGAGCTGGCTGGCCATGTGTGGATGCGCCAAATGCCGCGTGGCTGCGCCAAACACCATGGCATTGCTCCAAACGCCACGGCAGCATGGGAGAAAGGAAAGCAATGGTGGCAGAAGGTCTCCCAATGCAAAGAGCCCCACCAATGCCGAGGTCAACATCCAAGTCGTCGCTGCCCACCCGAGGAGGCAAGGGGGTGGAATTAAGTCATCCCAAAAAATACGTCCTAGCCATTTTTGGGGGTCTTAAAAAAAAAAGGACCCAGCCTTATTATATGAGAAACATGGTAATTGGATTACTTCTTTTGCCCCTTGTAAAAAGCAGACCAAAAATAGGAATCTGAAAAATTGGCCAATATAGTAAGATCAGGAAAACATTGGATAATTATGTGAACAGATCCTCATCATAACTGTACACTGCTCATGTCTGCTAAAATGGGACTTTTATCATCTTTATGCAATTGATAAGAGACAGATTTTGATCTGTATCAGGAAAGACTATTGTAGATAAGTAAAAGCAATAAGCAAATTGATTTCTAAATTATAACAACACAGTACCAGCAAAATAGTAGTATTCCTACTATTAAGGATGTTACAGGTAATATATTTAACAAACTCAACAGGATCTGATGTTTCTTTTCTTTTTTTTCTCAAAATGAAAGCAGGGCTGTCCTATTATATTACAAGCTCTGTCCTTTTATTTCTTTATGACAACACAATATTAAAATAAGTCTTCTGCTGAAACCATCTCAGGAAAAAAAATAACTTATTTAAAAACATGTTCAGCTGAGAAATTCTTATTAAATAAGAAATGCATCAAATTATAACTTGTTTACTGAAATTATGAAAATTCTAATAAGCATTTTGTTATAGTCTGTCATGTAACCATGAGGATGCTGTAGAATTTATTTTGTTTTTTGTTTTAAAAATTGCAATATAGTTCAGTTACATTAAATTAATTATTAGGAGTGTGGAACATTAGACAGATTGATTAAAATGTTTTCCATTCTTTCAATAAAGTATGGGGATAATTGTTGTAGGTACATATATCTGTTCCTCTTGAGAGCCTGGCATTGTTTTTAATTTCCTAATCATATACTACTATTATTGAAATTATAGCTAGTAATTTAATTTTGAACTGTGTATAATAACTCTGTCCTCTGTCAGAGTGTAAGGCATAATTTTCTTTATCCTAATACAGGATAAAGAATGCCTTAAATCTTTCTAATGATGTCTTTCCCTTAATTGAAATCAGTATCCTACATACAAGGAACAATTCACGCTGCAGGATTTACTTCCCAAATGCATTGACAGACATTAAGTACTGATGGTTCTTTATTTTCACAGCCAATAGTTTTTATTGGTAGTGCAGATGGTAATTTAACTAAGTTCAAGCCATAGAAAAGTTTGCTTTAATAGGTGCAGTTCACATGCATTTCAAATCAGCATTATATCTCTACGAATGGTTTCTTTTCTCCCTGACCAGCTTTCTTAAAAATAAAAAGGGTTAAAACATTATTTATGATCCTGTATATTCTAATGAATTAATACAAAATAGATTGCAATATTTACCCATGTAGTACAATTAAGTATTTATTATTATAATGTTCATTCTGTTCATTTTAATTTCCCTCCCGAGTCTATTGATAATTGTGTGCCATTAAAAAAAAAGATGGTGGAAAAAGTAATAAGCTGACTTGCAGTTCATAAAGAAAATTTATTTTTACTGTATAATTCAGGCAAAAATATCTCTTTACTTAAGACTTTTTTTAACCATTGGAACACATGTTTGCATCAATTCTTCATTAAGCACCCAATATATTTTATGCTGTCCTTCACATCTTATGCTTTTCTACAGATGTTTGATGATACAGTGTAATTGCTGTTATCATCATCATCATCATCATTATTATTATTATTATTATTATTATTATTATTGTTATTATTTTGTCAAACAATTATTAGATAACAGGTATAAGTATAAACATGATTATAAATACATGAAATGGATACGAATAAGAAAAAAAAGAAACAATAGGACAGGGACGGTAGGCACGTTTTGGTGCGCTTATGCATGCCATATTGTCATGCTGTATGATGCCTGCTTTCTGGGAATAACATCCATTTGTCCAGTGATTTCACTGGAACTTTGTAACTGCCTGATTCAAAAGCAAATTTGTATGGCTTAAAATGTTTAACTGTAACACAAATAGAATACTGTTACCTTTAGACGTCCTTTGATGAACTGCAAAGTGAGATCCTGCACATGTAGAGGCAATTTTCAAATATGGGTCCAAACAGTAATTCAACAACAACAGCAAACCATAGCCACAAAATGCCTTATTCGGCCATTGGAAGACATTTACTATTTCCAGCTTAGCAGGTGGATCAAAACTCTGCATTTAAAGTTCTACTGTGCCACAGGAACTCTTGTTTCCTGGGTTTTGCTGAGGCTGTTGTCATTAACCATTTGAAGCCCCTCTTGTGTGTGCAGAAAAAGCTTTATGTCAATCTACACCTCTCATGGGTGTAAGGCTTGCCATTGGTTGCTTTCCTGCAAATATTATAGGTGTCAGGGTTCCAACCAATGCCCAAATAAAATTAAGAGTCTCAAGCCATTTAGCAAGAAAAATCCAATTGTTTATTAGGAGTGCCATGTCAGCACAACCAAGCTGAAGCCAGCTCTGGATTCACCCAATTTGCGCCTTGCCTCTCACCCTGTTTTCCCCTCCCCCCAGAGTGTGTCACCAGTCACATTCCCCAATGAAGTAATTTCACGGGTCATGAAGTCACTCCCTCTAGCCATTGAACGTCTCCATGGAGATGGCCTTGACTTCAGCTGGTTAGGCATGTCTTGTTTTGCCTGAGCTGTGAATTCTTTGGTGCAGCTGTGAGGCGCGATTCCCATCCCCCTGCCTATGGTAACTCCGGAGCAGGTCAGGAAAGTTTCATGAATTGCCAATAGGTTTAATTAATGATCTTGCTTGATCTTATATTTGAGGATGATTTTATCCACGTTATTGTAAATGTAAATATTGATGAGTCAATACGAAATGCTTGTATCTATCTCTGTTCATCTTTGGACTGTACTGTTTAAATTTTCAAATACTTTAGCTTAGTTTGTAAAAACATATGGGAAATTTCCTCCATAGTTGTGTTTTTAATTGATTGATGAGAAGTTTGTGACAAGGCCAAGTGATCATTGGGTAGAAAATTAGTCCATTCTTTTCTATCTATTATATCACTAGAAAGCCAGCGTGTAAATAGAAAGCAGTCACTTACTTGTGATCCAGAGGTGGTATTCAGCAAGTTCTGACCAGTTCTGGAGAACCGGTAGCAGAAATTTTGAGTAGTTTGGAGAACCAGCAAATATTACCTCTGACTAGACCTGCCCCCATCTATTATCTGCCTTCCAAGTCCCAGCTGATTGGCTGGGTCTTCTTTTGTTCTTCTGCACAGGAGAACAGAGTTGAAAAGCAGGTTAGTGGGGAGGGGAGGAAATGGGATTTTATAGTAACCTTCCCCTGGAGTGGGGCGGGAATGGAAATTTTACAATATCCTTCCCCTGCCCTGCCCCACCAAGCCATACCATGTCCACCAAGCCACACCCACAGAACTGGTAGTAAAAAAATATTGAATCCCACCACTGTTGTGATTCAAGATTATATATATTCTTTCCTTCTAACATTGAAGAATAATTTCGTTTGCTGTCTCCCCTGAGCTTTGTAAAATTTTAATTCTTCACATAGTGGTAAGTTTGAAATTTTGGAGATAGAATACATGATGTTGATCTTGTAACACTCTTATTACTAAATACATGGATACTCATTAATAAATTAAAATTATCAAATAGTTGGTGACCTTTAAAACTAGCTTCAGTAGGATAATGCTCAATAATAATATTGTTAATTTTTGTGTCAGAATATTTGTCAGCATAATTGCAGGAACATTTAACAAGGAAATCAGATGATAATTTGAACAATCAGCAGGAGTTTTACCATCCTTCAATAACACTTATATTATGTTGGCTTTGCTGAAGAATGTTTGAAAAGATTTTATTAAAAAGACAATATTATAAACTTCCAATATTATTAAGAGAAAGAACTCAATATACCTCTGTACCAGGAACTTCTGCTGTTTTTGTAGGTTTAATTGTTTTGTTTTTCTTAGACAGATGATAAAGATAAATAGGCCACTAGTTCATGTGTATCCTCAGAAATAGTTTACATATATATATATATAATATATACATATATGAATGCAGTTCAGCTTCCTTCGGGTATTATCCCATGTCATTGTAGTGCTTTTAAAGTTGTAGCAACGTTTC
>BHFT01005219.1:0-19719 GCA_004320025.1 Laticauda laticaudata
GATAACAACGGATGGAATATTTTGCTCGTCCGCTGTGTCCTTTTTGCATCCGTTGGGCGGTGTGACATGGGCTTAAGAAATAATTAAGGCTAGAAATAAAGTTGTGCAGGCATAGGTTCTCAACATAATTTGCAGATAAGAAGATTATATGCAAATATAGAGTTGTTTTAGGCTTGAGCCAGGAAAAAGAAAACAAATGTTCTTTCTGTTCAGTTGAAAGTACTTCTCAATTAAGGCTTGGGAAAAAGAAATATTTCAAAACACAATTTGTTTGTCAAGGAAAGCTAACTAAACAAAACAGCTGGTGCTTTTTTTCTTTATTTTTTCAATAAAACAATTTAACAATCTAAATGAGCT
Organism: Laticauda laticaudata; assembly: GCA_004320025.1. Classification (NCBI taxonomy): domain Eukaryota; kingdom Metazoa; phylum Chordata; class Lepidosauria; order Squamata; family Elapidae; genus Laticauda; species Laticauda laticaudata. Next base: position 358 of record BHFT01005219.1, read on the forward strand.
ATCTTTACGTTGTGTAATTAGTTAAATCCCGTGAATCCAGAGAATACCAGCCATAATGCCTTCTCATAATTTTAAATCAGATATTAGGAGATGATGATTATTTCCAAAGTGCTTTACAGCCCTCTCTAAGCAGATTATAGTTAGCATACAGCATATTGTTGAATATGGGTCCTCATTTTACCAACCTTGAAAGGATGGAAGTCAACCTTGAGTTGGTCAAGATCAAACTCCTGGAATGAGAAGTGAGCTAGTCTGCAGTACTGCATTCTAACCACGGCACCTCCATGGTGATCAAAAGTCACTAAGAATCACACTAATCTTAAAGGGAACTTTATCTTTTACTAGCAATAGGAATAGGTAAATCCTTCAAAGATCTGTCTAGGAATACTTTGAAAATCTTCTTATGATATGTTTTGCTGTTCAGTGTCTTAATGTGTTTCCTAAGAATTTATGCTTAGAGTTGAGAAGTATCTGAATCTAAAGAGGAAAAGTTGATTTGGAATACAGATAAGTAAGCATGCCTGATCCACTGGCAATTTCTCAATGATGCAAGTTTTTTTCTCTACAATTTGCATTGCAGAATTTGTGAAAATTCTGCGAAATTTTGGAAAGATTGACAAAATAATTTAATTGCGTTTTGTGAAGAAAATTTGCCCATGGAGCACTGTGTTAATCAGTTTTTATACAACTTTTGTTTCACTGTTGAGAAATACCAGACTCACATCCATTACTAATTGTTTAATTTTAAGCAAAATTAAAAATGTATATTTATTCTTTTCAAGAGTGAGAAACTTTCTGATGTTTCCATTACCTTCTGGAACATTATTTTAAATTATATTTTAGATAATAAATGACAGTTTAAAAAAAAAAAACTCTGGCTCTTTACAAAGGTACCACTTGATTATTTTTTAAAAAAAGCTTGACTATTTTCCCTCTAAAATAAAAGCAGTTGTCACTTTATCAATACCCACATTACACCCCAAAAATATTATAGTAAAATATGTACTCTATAGCATTTTTTTTCATTATTTCCCAAACATTGACGCTAAATTTTATCTAAGGTTGCAATTCTTCACAAAAGAATTGTACAATATATCAGGAGTAAGCAACTCCATATGTGCTAGTCAGCTTAGCCAAAGATCAGGAGGTATGCAATGTGAAAAACAAATGATATTCTACCCTTCCCTTATGGTTCTGAAATGTGTATTAGATGGAGCAGATGAATGGACACAGCCTGAAATGGAAGGAGATAGATAATAAAAATCTTTTTCTGTGTTGTGAAGGAAATAAATATATAGGTATAATGAAATACATTGTTTATCTTACATTTCGGGTGCCAAACTCAATTTCATTGAGGGCCACATCAGGGTTGGATTTGACTTTGGGGGGCCAGGGTGGGTGGGGCCAGGGTGGTTAGGACTAGTTCAACACCACTCGTGTTTGGGGTGCCTCTTGTGGCACAAGTGCTGTGCCAGTGAAAACAGGCTTCTGAGCTCTATTTTTGGCTGCGATGTGTTCTACCAGTGAAAATGAAGCTTGGGAGGGCTCCATTTTTGCTGGCAGAGGCACAGTGGGCCAGTCCTTTGCTGTTTCCATGGTAGTCCCATGGACCAGATCTAAGCACCCCATGGGCCGAATCCAGCCCCGGGCCTTGAATTTGACACTCCTGCCTTACATGGTGCTGGTATCAGAATAAAAAGGTGGATTTGGAGTCTCTGTCAGAATGTAGAATTTAAAACTGCTAATTCAGCCCATAGCAGAGTTATCTCATCTTCTTATCTGAGAGTACACTCTGGCTACAAAGATCATGTTATAATTTAGAGTCTTTATAATTTATATATATGTATTTTCAGAGGAAATATAATCTCTAACCTTTGGTGTTTTGGGGATTTTTTACTTTATTTTGGTGAGCAGGTCAGTGATCACTGTAGCAGTGAGGCTAGTGAAATATATTTTATTGAATCTCTCCAAATGCTTTTGTTCTCCAAAAGCATTTGGAGAGATTCCTGCAACAGAGTGATAGATTTTGAAACATCAACAAGGTATTTCTACATTATTTTGCTTTCCATATCCATTAAGAATTAGAGATATAAAAGGAAGCTGCTATCCAGTAGATTAATGAAAGAGCAAATTTGCAAGATCTTCCTGGTATAGTGGAATCCCTTGACATTCATCTGAAACTGAAAAAAGAAAAGAAAAGAACACTTCTACTATTTATCAAATGTATCCAAAAATTAAGCCTATTTTTGAAAGCTAAATAGAAAATCGATAGTATGTGTATCTTATCCTGGGGAATTTACAGTTTAAAACGCTGCATGGGGGACATTTATGTAAAACAAATTTGCCTTAAAAAATTTTTCTTGGAAAATTTACATTAGCAACTACATATATTAGGAAAAACTGAAAGAAACAAATGTCAATTTTTTCAGTGCAACTTTTCTTTTAAAAAAAATTAAAAGCAATGCAGACAGTGAAGATTTATACTATCTTGCCTAACTGTACTGTGACATAATTCTGATTACATTTTATAATGTTCTATATCAAATGTATATGGAAAGCTGCAGTCTTATACTGAAGACACCACTGATAAAGACACAGCATTTATGATTTCTTTTAAAGGTAAGTTGCATTAATGTGTGTGCATGTAGCAACTTATGTATTGTTTCCCTTCTGTCATACGACTTCAAAGGCTGTTATATGAGGATTTTCCTGTTAGTATTCCCATGCAAGCACTAGCCAGACCTTCATAGCAAAATATAAATACTACCTATTACTTACATGTTTTAGTCTATGGTAAACAGCCAGAGGTATACTCACCAAGTAATCTAGTAAAGCCCATGTCACAGTGAACCAACAGATGCAAAGAGGATGTAAAACGGACAAAAAACCTTGCCATCCGTTCGAGATCAACTCTTGCCCATCCTGTTCGAAAACGCTCGAGCTGTACTCACTGCCTCCGTTTTGCTTCCTCCTTATCCATCCAGCATCTCCGTTTATTGACGTTTCATCCGCTCCAAAAGTTTGGGCTGCCCAAAACTTTGCGCGGAAAATGTATCCAGTTCGTCCCGTCTGCATCCGCTAACATCCACTAAACATCCGTTATGCATCTGTTATCATCCGCTATATCCGCAAGGGCGTCCGCTATGCATCTGCGGAACTCCATCCGCCCGGATGCAGGGAGGAAGCGCGAACAGACGGGAACGGATGCAGAATGGATATAAGAAGATGCATCATGGAAACAAAGCGTTTAAATTGAAAAAAACGTTCAGAGAGGGGAACCTATCTCGGATATTAAGGATGTCTGCAGGATGCCTAGAGGATGCCTAGAGGATGCCTTGAGGATGCCTAAGGAGCGATGTGCAAAGGACACCTATACTGCCTATAAAAAGGGGAGCAACTCGCCGCATCTCACTTCAGAACAGCAGCCCAGCGGTGCAGACCTCTGCAGCCTTCATCTGACTCTTCTTCTTCCACAGCATCCATCATGTCCACCGTAGGATTGTGACAAGTCCTTTCGGCAGCCACCATCCTCTGCAACAGTGCAAAACCATCTACAGGCTCTGTGAACTCTACTATGGGAAGAAAAGGAGGCACCCAAAAAAAGTCTGGGCAAAGATGGTTCACCAGAAGAGCAGAGGATGGACTGTACAACAAGCTTGATGGTGGAGCTGATGAGAGCGAAGACACCTCGGCGTTCCAGAACTTCATGAGGATGCCCTCCAGCCATGGTTTGACGAAGTTGTGCATGGCTGATACCCAGGTTGACCAAGACAAACACCAACTTCTGCCCAGCCTGAAACTGGGCTCAAGGTGGCACTCACTCTGCCACCTGCCTCAGGACCACCTACAGCAGCATGCAGTACAGCTGGAGGGGCCACACACACATCAGACTTTTGGTCAGAAGTGGTGCAGGCCATCATCGAAGAATACAAGGAGGAGCTCCTCCAGTGCCCCTCCACTGAAGAAGATGGAAGAAAGTTGCAGAGAGCTGGTATCAGAAGTGGAACTTCCCCCACACCGTTGGAGCCATAGATGGGAAGCATGTGACCTGCAAATCCCCACCCAACTCAGGTCCACTTATTTCAACTCCAAGGGCTTCTTCAGCATCATCCTTCTTCGCCATGGTCAATGCTGACTACAAGTTCATGTACATCGATGCTTCAGGCAACGCTCATCCTTCAGATGCCCCAGGATACATCCAGCACCTCAAGAGGGGCTGAAAGCAACCTCATGGTGGGTTCCCAGATCCAGACCGCTGCCCAAGACACGCAGATGTGCCTACTCATAATGTGATCGATGCTCTCCCTCAAAACCTCCTCATCTAGCTTTAAGATATCCCTCAACATGAGTCAAAACGCTCATCGTGTCTCGTCCACGTTACGCAGCAACGCACGAATGTCCCCCTAACCTTTGAAGCCTTCATCCCCTATGCAGCTAGTCCTACTTCCTTTCTTACTAAATCTCACAGGCTGTTCAGGGCCAACAAGTACGGTTGGTGCCGAGAACGCCTTTGGCATCCTGGCCAACAGGTTCCAGGTTACTTCTCATCAACATTACAGCATAGCCCAGAGACCATGAGGAGTGATCGTGGAAGCTTGCTGCATCCTGCACAAATCTCATGCGCACCCGCTACCCCATCTTGCAGAACAGGCTTGTGAACCGTCAACAAGGCAAATGGACATGGAGAGCCTGGGGAATGGATGCCAAGGGCAAAAACCCTGATCGACACTGAGATTGTCGCAAGGCCCCAACAGAGCCTCACGTGAGGATAAGAAGCAAGCGCAACCTCCTGAAACACTGGTGCAGACTCCCCAGCTGGCAGCGCAGTGGAGTGGCAAGACCAGGATTGTAAATGCTTAAATGGATGTTCCTTCAGCCTGTTCAATCACGGATGAGATTTGGGCCATGTTATGTGTGGTTGGCCTTACAATGAAAAGGGGCGTTATAAAGATTGTGTTTATGTTGACATGTGTGTAATTATTACATTATTATTGATAATGAAGGGCCGTAGGTGTGGCACCCTGAGGGTGGACCATACAGTCCCACTATGCTTGCACTGGAGGTTTATCTATCCCACAGCTATTACCCATCCCAAAGGATATCCCTGCCCATTCCCACTGCTATCCTTACCCATCCCAGAGCTATTACCCATTTCCACAGGTATCCTAACCCATTCCAAAGCTAGACTTACCCATCCCACAAGCATGCAAAGGATTAAACATATTCTAAAAAGTTTCAGCAAGACTTTATAAAAAAAAGAAAGAAGCAAGTGTGTGAATCATAAATAGACTTTGATACACAAACGAAGGCTAAAAACAAAAAAGAGTCTCTGGCACTCCTCTTGGTCGCTCAGTCTCAGGGGTGAAGGGTGCAGGTGCTGTGGTACATAAGTCTAAATGCTATTGCTATTATCAAGTTCTTCCCAAGGAATTTGGATAGGCAGATGTTGTTGTTGTTATATTTATTTGCCATCCCTCATCAAGGCAACTATTTGTTAATTTTTTCCCTGTTTTATTTGTAAACTTAAAATATACTGTGTAATGTTTGTATCTTCATTCTCATTCTTATATATATGCATGCTAGACTCCAATAGTATGAATTACTTGTGCCAATGTCTCCCAGGCCTATAAAATGTATTAACATGAGATTATTCCACACATCACAACACACAAATAAATGTGATGTCTGTTGGTTCTTCTGCAAGCGGGATTTCTCTTTCATTCTTCACATTTAAATCCTACTTGCTGAAGCAAGCAGTACTTTTATTTTGCTCTAAGCTAGAGTGACAGAATGAGTAGATATGGTCTGTAGTTTCCTCAAGGAGTAAATCTGTTAAAGAGGTTTCCTCAGATCTAATTGTCAGGGCTACTGAAAACAGAAGTTTGAAAACACTGTTTTAGAAAACATGGAGTACCAAGGAGGCTTTTCAGAATTCTTCAAAATGAAGTTCAGTCATAATTCCTTAGAAAGATTTTATGATTTCTCATGTAATGTGCAAGAATTTTCTGCCAGACCAAACTGATAGTTTTAATTCAGTTGAATCTGAAAATCTTCTTTCTTTTATCTTAATATTCTGTGTTTTCACTTTCCACTTTCTATCCGTTGGTTAACGCGATGTACTCACTGCCTCCGTTTTGCTTGCTCTCTATCTGTCCAGCATCCCTTCATTGACGTTTCATCCGCTCAGAAAGTTTTGAGCTGCCCAAAACTTTTGCATGGAAAATGTATCCAATTTGTCCATTCTGCATCTGCTACGCATTCGCTACGCATCCGTTCTGCATCCGTTACGCATCCGCTATATCTGCTAGGCATCCGCGCTAGCACCTGCTTGGACACAGGAGGAAGCGGAACGGACGCAGAAAGGGATGCGGAAACGGATGCCTAGCGGATTGCAGCATGGAAACAAAAGCATTTAAAAATGGAATAGACGTTCGGCAGAGGAGCCTATCCGAATATTATTAAGAATGTCTTACAGGATGCCTAGAGGATGCTAGAGGATGCTGAGATGCAAAGGACACCTATTATGCCATAAAAGGGGAGAACAATCTGGAATCTTACTTTCAGAAAAGGCAGCCGTGCGGTGCGGACCTCTGCAGCCTTCCATCTGCCTCTTTCCTCTTCCACAGCATCCAGTCATGTTCCACCGTGGATCGTAACACAGTCTTTGCAGCCACCATCCTTCTGCAAGTGCGAAGCGCATCTACAGGCTTGTGAACTTACATACGGGAAGAAAAAGGGGCGGCCAAAGAAGCGTCTGGTTATGAAAGATGGTTCGCCAGAAGAGCAGAGGATGGGACTGTACAACAAGCTGTGGTGGAGCTTCAGGAAGCGAAGGACACTCGGGGGTTCAAAACACTTGCATGAAGCTGCCTCCAGCCATGTTTTGACGAAGGTTGTGCAGTGGGCTGACACAGCCCAGGTTGACCAAGACAAACACCAACCTCCGCCCAGCCTGGAACCTTAAGGCTCAGGTGGCACTCACTCTGGCGCGCACCTGGCTCAGGGACCACTACAGGAGCATGCAGTTAGGCGCTGGAGGGTTGCCACCTAACACCATCAGCATTGTGGTAGAGAAGTGCGTGCAAGGCCATCATCGAAGAATACAAGGAGGAGTCTCGCTCCAGTGGCCCCACAGCTTGAAGAAGAGGATGGAAGAAAGTTCCAGAGCAGTGGTATCAGAGGTTTGGAACTTCCCACACACCGTTGGAGCCATCGATGGCAAGCACATGGCCTGCAAAGCGCCAGGCCAAGTCGGGGTCCACTTTATTTCAAACTCCAAGGGCTTCTCTTCAGCATCTTCCTCTTCACCATGGTCAATGCTGACAAGCTCATAACTCGATGCTTTCAGGCAACTGGCTCATGCTTCAGTGCGCCAGGTTATACAATAGCCAGTGCACCTCAAGGAGGAAGCTGGAACGCAACTCATCGGCTTCCCAGATCCAGACTTCCCATCGGCTTCCCAGATCCAGACTCGCTGCCGCAATGCGCACAAGATGACACCTTCTCCGCTCACAACGCTACCTTCATGGAAAGCCTACACTTCTCAGGACTCCTCACCGTGAAGAGAGGAATCTTCAACTTACCAGGCTGTCCAGGTCAAGGCGGGTGGTGGAGTACGCGCGTTGGCATCCTGGCCAACAGGTTTCCAGGTACTTTCATCCACATTGCAGCATCGCCGAGACTGTGAGGAGGATCATGGAAGGCTTGCTGTATTCCTGGCACAATCTCAATGCACACCCGCTAACCAGTGTTACGGACAGGCTCGTGTGACTCCAACAAGGCAATGGGACATGGGCTGTAATGGAGGCAAGGAGAAACCTGATAGATACTGTGGATGTGCAAGGCCACAACAGAGCTTTCACGTGAAGGGAAGAAGGCAGCGACAACCTTCCTGAAACACTGAGTGCAAACTCCCGCAGTGGAGCCGTGGAGTGGCAGCAGGATGATAGATACTTAATAGGATGCTTCTTGAGCCTGTCTCATCACACTGGATGAGATTGGGGCCATGTATGTTGAGTGGCCCTACAATGAACAGGGCTATTTAATAAAGAGTTTTTGTTTATGTTGACATTGTGTGGATGATTTGATTTATTATTGTTATTGATAATAAAGGGCCATAGGTGTGGCACCTGGGAGGGTGGAACCATAACAGGCCCACTATGCTTGCACTGGAGGTTTATCTATCGCCTACAGCTATTAACCGCATCCCAAAGGATCCCTGGCCCATGCCAAGGTTGCCCTGGCCCATCCCACAACTATCTTAACCGATCCAACAAGAATGCAAGGCTTAAAACCAATTTTAAAGAGTTTCCAGCAAGACTTTATTAAAAAAGAAATGAAGGCAATTGTTTGAATTCAAAATGACTTATTAACGACACGCTATAAGACAAAATAGAGGTCCTCCTGGCACTCCTCTTGGTCTCTCAGGTCTCAGGGGTGAAGGTGCAGGAGCTTCCATTCCGCATCCGCTTTCCATCTGGCCCCTGCGTCCTCCCCCGTCCATGTTATCCGCTCCGGTTATGCAAATTTACCACTTCTGGTCTCAAGCTGTTAAGCGGACAGGAATATGGAGGTGGCTGTGGCTTGAGTGCTGGTTCTAAGCACCTTAGGGTGCTTGGCCCAAGGTACAAACGGTGGTGGTGTGTTCAGGAAGCTATCAGGAGAGCTGACTCAGTCCGTGAGGGTTGAGAGGCTACTTCATGCGAGGACTTGATAATGTAGAGGCCCAAGACTGATGACAGATTGGTCAGTTGACGGGCCTTGGGAATGTGGGGTGGAGGAAGGAGGAGTGTGTGGGGTGTCTGGTCTGCAGTTGGGTGAGAGCTGTTTCTGTGGCGTCCGATGAACCTGGGCCTGGATCTGGAGTCTGTTTTCTGCTGTGGAAGTCTGTAGTCGTACCCGCCTTGGTAGGTGAGGGGCTGTTGAAATCCGTGGGAAGGGCTTGAGCATCGCCTGGGGTGGAGAAGCAAGACCTGGACTGGGTAGGAGCAGCTTCGATGGGCCTTGAGGGTTTTGTGGCAGAAGTGCTCTGATCTTGCTTCATCAACTGGTCGTGGCCTCAAGCAGGTCCCTCAGGGTCTGGCTCATGTAGGTGAATGAAGGTTGTGTTCCGCCGGCCAAGGATGCTTGTCCAAGTGGACCGAGCTGAGGAGAGAGTTCTGTGTGGCTGGTCTTCAATTGTGTCCCCTGATCTCCAACACACACTGTGGTCCTGGCCCTCCAGTCCTTGACTCTCCTGTCTGCATCCTGTTGTAGCTTGGGTGGGGGTGGGTTGGCCTCTGGTGGCTGCTGGCTTCTTCCTCCATTTCTGATAGGGCAGGGCGTCATCCTCCACGGGAAATCCTCCCAAGTCTGGCAGCATGGGGAGTGGTCAGCCTGTTTTGGGGGGGGTCTCTGCCTGTGGGGCCCTCTGAAGAACATCTGCCAGAACAGGGAGCTGGCTCCTGGCTGGAAGAGGACTGGCTGTCTGTGGCTGTCTGAGGGAGAGGGGTCTCAGACGGGCTGCTCCCTCGGTGGGGCGATCTCAACGCCTCCAGGAAACTGCACAGACCCGTCTTCGGGCCTACGAGAAAGGAAGAGGTTTGGTCGGATGGGAAGGGTAGGGAATCGGAAAGATAGGTGAAACAGTGCTCATAAGTGTTGATTGATCGGGCTGGGATCTGGGGGCCATGAACATAACATCTCCTGGTCAGTGAGCTTGACAGCGGCCTGCCGGGATTTCTTGAGATGTAGCTTACCATACGCAGTGTGCATGTGCTTCACCATCAAAGGGTACTTCTGCAGTTGTACCCCGCCCTCTCCTTGTCTCTGCCAAGCTGCGCTGCTTCTTCTTGGTGTCCCAATAAGAAGTCTCTGGCTCTTTCTCGCCAGAGGTTACTCATTCTCCTCAGCACATTCAGCACCTCATACTAATGCTCCTCGGAAAAACAGTGTAGCTGTTCTCTCTCCCTTCTCCTTCCCTTGCCCTCTCCTCCTTCTCTGCAGGGGCCTTACAAGCAGGGCCTTCAGGGGCTTGAGCAGCAGGGCCTTCAGCAGGCAGGGCTTTGAGGGCCTTGGGACTGGTCCACGCACAACAGCACAGCAAGCAGCCAGCAAACTTCAGTGTCAGTGCCAAGGGGGTGGGATGCTGGGTTCTGGCCTTCTTTCACCTTGCAGGGCTTGAACAAAGTAGGCAAGGGGGCCTTCTTCTTCTTGCCTTGACTGACGAACGCTATGGTGTTCCTGCAAGATGTAATGTGGCAGCATGTCTTTCCCCTAATGTGCTGATGCGTGCATGCTGTATCCCTTTTATATTCATGGAGGCTGACGCAAATTCATACTCTCCCGCCTGCACAGTGGAATGCTTTGGCATCCGATATACATTCCGCGTGGTATGCACCCTTTGTTTCCCATAGGCGTCCAATGGTTGCATTCCAACTTCATCCACTATGCTTCGCCCCTTATCCGCTATGCGTCCACTTCAAAAATTCTCCCGCGGAACCCTTCGAGGTGTCCATCCTGCTTCATGCTGCTTCCATCGCACTAGGCTTCCTATGACATCCATTTAACCATCTGCTACATTACTAACCACATCCGTTCTTTTCCGTTCTTTTCCGTACTGTTTATGCAAAAAATGTTCAGCACCACTTTTTGGAGCGGATGACAACGGATGGAGCCACCCCTGAAATTTTGCTCATCCGCTGTGTCCTTTATGCATGCATTTTATGTCTGTTGGCCAGTGGGACCGGGCCTTTACATTAACAATAGAGCTGAATTGGAATAGAATAACTATTTTATTTATTGTTATTATATATATATTCTCTTTAAGAACTTAGTGTGTATTTAAGATTGTATCAAGCAGAATTCACCTGGAAGTTATGTATTATATTGAATGTTATAATTGTAAAAGCATAAATTGAAGTTTAAATAAGAGTTGAATGGATAAAAATTAGAAGAAACAAAGGTGTCATACTCCAATTAGTGACTACAGGGGAGAATTTTGTTTAATGAGAAAAGAAAATATGAAATTGAAACAGGACAGAGAAAACTATAAATATGATGAGTGGAAAGGTATTTAAACTTAGAAAAGGGTATATATAATTGAATTTAGAAAGGAATGAGATAATTAAAAGTACGATTGAGAAAACTAAGGGAAGGGAAAAATTATTGAGAAAATGTTAAAATAGTGATAAGATATGGAATAGAACACAATGATAAATATGAAATTGAATTTGTGTCTGTATGGAGAAGTGATAACCCAGGACCATGCTATTCTCAAAAAAAGAGAAATTTTACTTGTATTATGTTTTTTGAAAACCCAAATAATTCTTTTATATATATATATAAAAAAAAACTGCCATGACTGCCTGTCTTCGAGGGGAGTATACCTAGCTAGGGAGGAAAGATGTGGCTGCCCTCAAACCAGATAGCAGCATCCCCCTCTTTCACCATCCTACAGGGTGGATCTGGTCCTCTTTGTGGCCCTCCAACCTGCAGAGCACGGATCAAAGCCATGCATGATCATGGTCTCCGATATGTCTTCAATGAAAATGCCACTGGAAGTCAAAATACCAAAAATTCCAACTCTTAGCTGCCATCTAGTGATTGTCCCTGTTTTCCAGCCCAGAAATGGTACTCCTGCCAATAGAAGATAGAGATTAGAAGTTGGATTAGGCCTAAGGGCCAAAAGTTGTCCATTGTTATGATTTTTCTGTATCTTTTCTGGTGTCTATCTTTTTTCTGAGATATAGATAAAAGAGTGACACAGGCACAGAAAATCTGAGTAGAATTTCAGAAATGTATCAGAAATTATTCACCATATCTGTACACACCTCACAATAATTGTTAAAATCAATGCTCATGACATTCGGTGTTGATATTTTTTCTCAATGACCTTTTAGTTGGAATAATTCAGGTTACCCAAAAATCTAATGTCTAAGAAAAAAAACACAGATTGGAATGGAAGGATTAAGAATCTCCTACAACCTCATAGAATTTGCTCATTTCACTGCCAAGATGTACACAGCTGAATAGATCATTTCAGCTCAGCTTTATTTCACTGTGAAACAGGTTATACTTTTGTTTTAGACATGAGATTTTGAGGAAGATGACTTGTTTTGAAACATTAACCTTTACTGTCAGTCTATACTTTGCCATTCCCCCCTCTGTTTGTCTCTCTCTATAAAAAAGGGAGGGAGGGAGAGAGGGAGAGGGAGTGGGAGAGAGAGAGATTCTCCATACTATTCTCCTCTTATTTTTGGAAGAAGGGACCAAAGAATTTGCATCAAGCATATCTACAGATGTATCGTCTACAAGCACATCATGTATAAACTTGCTAATTAAAAGGAACCTAATCCCAAAATACATTCTAGGCTCTCTAGAAGGAACCTTACTCCAAATAACTGAACCTTCAGGGTCCATCTTGGTGAATGAATTCAGAAAGGCTGTTGATAATAATGTGGGACCATTCATTCTAACTGAATCATAAATGAAACAATCATGGTATAAACAGAGTTTTTTCCTATTCCAGAAAGGTAATTAAAGAAAAAGAGTCTTGGTGGCCTTGTTTCAACTTCCAACTCACAATTTATTTCACTTCAGTTAGCTTAGAAATACAGGGTTTCTGTGTCTTCCCACACAGGTTGTTTCTTGCAAGATACTGTGAAACGTAATGACAGAGTGTATAAAAATATATAGCAAAGCATGACATGGGTAAATGGACAGGTGAAAGAACAACTAAGACTGATTAGGTCTCCCCTGTGTTTAATTAAATGCTAGTTTTGCCACTAAATGGAACTGCCATAAATGCTAAAAGAAATATGCCAAAGCCTGCCACCTACATCTTTCAACCAAGATGCAAAAAGAACATGTGAAAGGACATCATGTCTTCATTGGTTTTATCTCAAGGTCAGCTTTATATCTGGATGATGGTAAAGAACTCTGAGTAAGAAAACATAAGCCAGGCATCATAAGAAAGGACTCACACAACCAGTGCCTCCACCAAATGTAAAAGTTCTATATTTGCAACTTTATAACTTTAATAACAGGCTGGCATGAATTAATCTGATTTAGATGAGCTGAGTGTAGATGTGACACTTACAGGAAGTATAATTGTTTCAAGGAACAATTGAAGATGAGCCTAAAAATTTACCTCTGGCTTGAGTGGAACTGAAGATTGAAGAAATACCATTTTATAATCCAATAATAGCCAAGCAGGATTAAGGTTGGCCTCTGTTTAACCTAGAGTGTGAATACTTGCTGACAGTCAGGGGAGAAATTCTAGATTCAATATAGGAAAAGATGAATAATGTGACTTTCTGAAATTAGATTAATACAAGAGAATACAGATGAGACGGAGCATCTCAAGAAATGTAATATAGCTGGAATGTGCATGCCATAAATTCTGGTTTCTGATTACCCCCTTTTCCCATCACTCAAAAATTTGGTATCTGTTCCCCACTGATAATCCTGATTTATGGTCCTGGTTTTAGGATCCCCCCCCCTTATTCTGTTCATATACTCTTTTTGATTTGAGATTTCTGACCATTCATTAATTAAAATCATATAGTTAATGATGCTTATAAATAAAAGTTGAAATGGGGAATTACTTTACTTTTCTTTCTGTTTCTCTGAAGAAGAAAGGGAATAGTGGGGCAAGATATCCTACATATATTCTTGGTTGTCCTCCCAGAGATCATCTCACTGAAGAATAGTATGTAGAGATGTTTCTCTTTGTGACAATTGCTTTGTTAGAGCTGCCCTTGGGCTGTATTGTGAGCTGGTTAGGAGACTTCTGTTCTTTGGTTTAGATCTGGTTCTTTGATGGTAGACTAGCTGATTGGGTCAGTTGGGTCAATAAGGCAGGAGCTGGGTTTGATCCTGGTAATTTCTAAAAAAAACAGGGAGGAAAAGGATGCAACCTCTATTTTGTCTGTTAGCTTCATTTTTTTAACCACTACAGCATTAACTTATTGCTAAAGATCTTAGTTCCTTCCAGACTAGTTTTAGTGATAAAGATCTCAGTTTATCTCAGTTAATTAAGTGCATACTGGGTATTTTTAGCTGTTTTTTTTAGCTGTATCACATATATACATTCTAACTTCAGTACTTTGGACATTTTTCACTTTTTTCCCAAGGACATGCATTTCTTATTGGTTTATTCTTTGGTCCCTGTGAATTGAGGCAAAGATATATTATTTATTCTAATGTTATAGCACAAGGTATATTTCTCCCCTCACAGGTAAAAATGAAACAAAGCAGGAGAAAGAGCTCTTTTCTTTCCTTCCTTTCATGTGAGATTGGGATTCTGTTACCTATCCCAAAGTCACAGAGTCCTAAAATCACATTTAAATACAGAATTGAAATAAAACTACTGTTTCGATGGTTTGTGGAATAAATCATGTTTGTTGAGCTCTTCCTCCATCTCTTAAAAGATCAACTTGATTTTATTACACATACATAGAAGGTTAGTGCCAAATGGTTTGGAAAATATTAAAAAAATATTTGTTGAATAGAGTATCAATAGCAGTCTGGAATTCCGCATGTCAAATTTCCTTGATTTGATACCTTCCAGATGGATTAGCCTTCCACTCTCAAGCTGGCTGGAATTCTGAGAGTTCCAGTTTCAACACAGTAGAGGATGACAGGTCAAGAAAGCTAGCCTAGTGAGAGACAACTGACCCTATGAAATTTCTCTTCCTCTTATATTAAGTGTGTTAGAACTTAAAATTGTCTCCACTTCCATGCCTTCCCTTTCAGTCAGCCTCGACAGATAAATTCATTTACATGTGCCCTTGTTAAACAGATTAACAGAGTTGAAAGGGACCTTATAGATCACCCAAGCAGGAGACCCTACACCATTTTTGACAAATGGCAGTCCAGTCTCCTCTTAAAAGCCTCCAGTGATGAAGCTCCCACAACTTCTGAAGGCAACTTCTGTTCCATTGGTTGATTGTTCTCACAGTCAGAAAATTTCTCCTTTCTAAATTGAATCTCTCTTTGTTTCCATCCATTATTCCTTTTCTGGCCTTTGGGTGCCATGGAAAATATCTTGACCCCTTCCTCTCTGCGGCAGACCCTAAAATATTAGAAATATTTGAACTCAAAATATAAACTCAAATGTTGGCATGATAGCTACATATCATTTTCTGTATTAGGGGCAGTTGAATAGACTTTGGACAACAACTGCTGAGAACAAAGCTGATGGATACTGCTATCCCCATGGCTTTTTACAAAAACAAACAAAGAAAGAAAACAGGGGTTAAACTTTCCAAGGCATACAGCAGAAAAAAGTAGGATCTTGTTTTTTATTTTCCATATTGTTTAATAAATCCAAATAGAATTCATTGCATATAAATTAAATATAAATATTCTGGCATTATACATATATATATATATATATATATATATATTAACACACATATGGTTTTTTTTACATATATATATGTTGTTTGTGTGTTTTTAAAAAGTTTTTGCGGGTACTTACATGAATGCAGTTCATCTTCCTTCGGGTATTAATAGATAATAGATAATAGCCGTCCTTTCACGCGAAGCCAAGCTGCACTGAAAGCTCCAACACAGGAACAGAATGTTGCCAGCCAATCAAAGCCACAAAACAGCCAGAAGAAACCAGAAACACCAATCAAACAAACTCCAAGTCCAATAAACACAGACCAAAGACTCCCAACCAATCAGGATGTAGAAAAAAAACATCCTGGCCAAACAATAAGGCTTAGCCAATTTAAAGCCAAACGACTTGAGAGACTGCTGACCATCCAAACTCAATACAGAAGCCTGATGATGGCAGATGAGATTCTGCTGAAACGTTGCTACAACTTTAAAAGCACTAATGACGTGGAGGTAGACATATATCTGTTAGGCATCCAACTTCTCCTGCCCTGTAGTCTGAAATAAACTGGCACTAAGAATCCAATTGTCACTCAGATTGTTGCTAGAACAAACAGTACAAACTGGCTGGATTGAAATCTAAAATGGTGTGATACAAGATATATTTAGTTAAAACCAAAATTAGTATGCATGTTAGGCCTTGAAAAACAAAGGCACGCTGTATGAAAATGACAACGTATGTGTTTTGAAATTACCTAAACTTAGAAG
Source organism: Laticauda laticaudata (assembly GCA_004320025.1). Lineage (NCBI taxonomy): Eukaryota > Metazoa > Chordata > Lepidosauria > Squamata > Elapidae > Laticauda > Laticauda laticaudata. The sequence continues at coordinate 16,450 of BHFT01005219.1, forward strand.
ACTCTAGTTAAACAATAAGGGAAAGGGAAAAAATGTGTGTTTGCACTTGAGATATATATTATTTTAGAGTTTATTGTGTAGGATGGTAACAAAGGGGAAAATATGCATAGCAGTCAAGGGACAATGAAATTAGCCTTGGGGTAGGGACTAAGAACCACTTGGATTGGATGCCGTGGTAGCACATTGGTTAGAATGCAACACTGCAGGCTACTTCTGCTGACTGCTGGCTGCTAGCAGATTATATGCAATTTGGCAGTTCAAATCTCACCAGGCTCAAGGCGGACTCAGTCTTCCATTCTTCCTAGGTCAGTAAAATGAGGATCCAGATTGTTGGGGACAATATGCTGACCCTGTAAACCTCTTAGAGAGGGCTGTAAAGTACTGTGTGATGATATCAATGAATGAATGATGAATGAATGAATGAATGAATTCTTTATTGGCCAAGTATGATTAGACATACAAGGAATTTGTCTTGGTGCATATGTTCTCATTGTACACAAAAATAAAAGAGACATTCATCAAGAACCATAAGTTATAATATATTCATAGGGTACAAGTCTATGTATAAGTCTAAGTTCTATTGCTCTTTATCATTATAGTGAAATGTTTTCTACTCCTTATGATTTTATGATAGTATGTTTATATTGTGAATCTATACATGGAATTGGTTCTAAGAAAGATTATAATAAATAAACACATTTGGAGGATAGTAGGAGGGAACAAGAACATTTTTTCAGGACAACTTTTATTTTGCCACCCCTGGAATCAGTCCTACAAACTAAGAAACAATATTATGTAGGTTATTGCAACTTTTATTGTAAGAACTGTGGTAGCAGAGTTTTGCAAATCTGAATGTGGTTTTCCCTCCTTCCCATAATCTTCATGTGAAGTGGGGAGGTGTTTGTCTGAGACATTTTTTTTTCATTTTTTTGACCTGGGGTCATGCCCCTTTTATCTGACCATGACTCTTCTACCTATCCTTCAAGGCCATTTCCTCTTCCTTTGCATGTAGGGATTACATAGGAAATATTCATGATATAAGATGGAATCAGGAAATGGCCAATGTATTTGGGGCATTCTTTTTACATTCAACCTTAAATTAAGTAACATTGTTTTTTTAGGCAGAAAACCTAAAAAATATGCATTGAGGAAGCTATGATAGGACTAAAATATCTGGGTTCCAAAATCCTGGATGTCCCCTAGACATTAAAAATATTTGTTGTTGTCTATATTGCTGTGATGACATCTAGTAGTTGTCTGCAGCCCAGATCTTAATAATCCTATCATCATGCTGTTGTTGGAAGAGTTGGAAGAGCTGACAGGGAGTGGGAGTGTGGCTCCGGTGGCTGTGGAGGAAACTGGGAAAGGGCACAATCCGGCTAGGCATTCAGAGGAAGACCCAGATCCACCCCCCCTTCATCCCAGGGAGGAATGGATAGCAAAGAAACATGGGTTATGGGGGAGAAAAAGGCCCTGATTCCCTTTATTAGGTGCAGCTGGGAAAACAGGATAAAGAGGGTGTTTGTGTACAGCTCCTTGCTGGAAGCAAAGTGTGAATTATTTGGTTTGTCATGTCTTATCTGAGTTCTGGAGTCCTCCCAACTGTGTGTGTTTCATTATCTTTTGAAGTCTTCAATCCCTTATACTGCCCTGTCTCGTTAATAGCTATAGCATGATTTGTGTTGGTTTTTATTTATAATTTATATGTACTTTGGGTTCAGACAGAATTTCTTCCCTTTAAAAATTGTTCTAGGGAGAGTTTTTTCTCCAGATAATGATAACTGGACATTGAGGGCCAAATTGGAGATATTAAAGGAACTTTACCTATTTTTGTGACTTGTTGCTTTTGTGCCACACCCCAGGTCATCATACCTATGCTCTGGAAGGATTAAAATCAGGGTAGGGTTCTACCAGTTTGGCCCATTTGGGGCGAACCAGTAGCTCTGAAGATCAACATATTTCCTTTTTTTTCCCCCACCAATCTGCTGTTTTCTGAAGATCAGCTGTGCTATGTGATTTAGATTAGCTAGAAATCATTAGATTTCTTGCTTTCTAGTTAATGTAAATTGCATGGCACAGCTGATCCCCCTTGCTGTTGTAATGTTTCAACCAGGAGGCTTTCTTGAGACCCAGAAGGCAAAAAAACAGGGTGAGGGGAGGTGATGAGTGCCCCCACCCCATTTTTGCTCCCAGGAGGCTCCCCTGAGGCACAGTAGGCAAACAACAACAACAACAACCATGCCCACCCAGTCACATGACCACCTGGCCACACCCACCTAGCCATGCTCACAGAACCGATAGTTAAAAATTTTGCATCCCATCCCTGATTAAAATGATAGATGGTGTCGATATTCATTCCATTGTCCCCAGGTTGGACATTCTTAGATGAGGAACACTGAAGAAAAGCAGAAGTAGTAAGACCATCCAGGCATGATTTTGTACAAGTAGAGCTATATTAACCTGAGTTTTCATTCAACTGACCAAAAGATTTTTTCCCCTTATAAGTGTAAACTGATCTACTAAACAGAGCAATAGTCTATTTAGAACAAGGCAGCTTCCTAAAGAGCTCGTGGGACAGATGGATGAAATAAACTCTTATATAGTTTCAGCAAGTTTTCATTTTAATATGATGCTCAGTGCTGATCTCTTCTCCCTATGGAGAAAATTTTTTTCCCTTCACACATCAGGTATATATATGATTTTCAGTAGTTTTCTTTTTCTATGCAGTCATATCTTGCAAAAAGCACAAGGTTTGAAATAAGACCCAACATACAAGAAAATTTGCCTCAGTCCTTATTGCTAAGTCAGAAATCAATCTGGCTAATTTCGAAGTGTATCAGTTTAAACCTGCAGTCCCAGACTTTTTTTTTCCAAGAAGTAAGCTCCATTGATTTTACTGAAATTTATCTCTAAAGTAAATATGAAAAGGTTACTTGTCATGATCAGAATTTAAATTTTCACCCAGTTGCCCTTTCCAACAACAGTTTAGTAAAAAGAAGTTTCAGAGCATAGCTAGTTGCATTTTTCAGTGACATCCATTTAGACTAATTATCAAGTTTTGTTCTTCCTGTCAAGCAAAATATTGTAGATATTCTAAGAATAACAAGGAAGGTTTAGATAAGAGAGGCTTCATCCCAGATCTCTATCCATCAGCCTTTCAAAAAACCTTATATAAGTTTTCGCGGGTATTTACATGAATGCAGTTCAGCTTCCTTCGGGTATTATCCCACGTCACTGTAATGCTTTTAAAGTTGTAGCAATGTTTCAGCA
>BHFT01005220.1:0-21854 GCA_004320025.1 Laticauda laticaudata
AAGAAGCCTTGCTGAATGTCACTCATCTTGGTTCCTTGTCATTAAAAGTTTCTTTCCGGCAGCTCTGCTTTGTTATTTAATTATTTCTCCAAAGCATTCTGGTGGGAAGAATCGTAAACCAGGGAACATTTTCCATCCAACTGTTCTAGTGACCCCCATGAAGGGACTCCCAGCTCACCCAGCCACCAGGCCCAAAGAGCCACTTACCCTGCTCATTTGTCTGGGAAAAATTCCGCAGATGCTGCCCAGCTGGCAAAGGGTACTAAAAAGAATCTTTCAGCCTTGCCTGGAAAGAGGGAACATTCAACCCTGAAAGTGTTCAGAAACAGACTAAAACCTGCCCAGTTACCCAACTGGTACTGCTGGGCTGAACTTTCCAGATCCAAGGACCCAGACCTGACCAAAACAGAGGAAATCCCCCCAAACCCCATCAGCCCCAGACAGCTCAGAACCAAAGTTCATGGCCGCTTTTCTGAGCAGGCCTGCAGCTGGGCGACAGAGAGGCCCACTTGGTTATGTTTTATCACAAAACCCCTTTGCCTCATCTGATTTAGTTCTCTGGAAGAAGGACATGCCTTCCTTCCGATCAGACCCCCACGCTGTTATCATGGCCATAAAATCCACCATGGAAAGCCACAACCCATCTTGGGGAAACATGTCTCAATTACTACACATTTTTCTTACCAAAGTTGAGCGATTGAAACTGTTTGAGAAGACAGAGGAAAGATTCAGGAGGCCTATCATAATCACAGCAGGGCGAGTAACCCCTCTTAGGATCCCAGACTGGGACTATAGGAATGCTAACCCCTGGGGTGAATACACTAGGGCGAAGGGCCATTTATTAGAAGCCCTACAAGGATCTNCCTACAAGAATCTGGGTCCTAGAAGCAAATATCCACCTGGACTTAAATTGTGAAAAAGACCAGAGAATCATAAGGGGACATTGTCACACAATTGTCTCCAGCTGGTCAACTTTAGAGATCTCAGAGTTGCGCAGGATCACAAACTTTATGTTTGAAAGAAAAGGGAAAGACTAAAAGAGGAGGAGAAAGAAAGGAAAGAGGCAGAAAGGGGAAGTAAAAAGAAGAGGAGAAGGAGGGCAGACAGAAGGGAGGATTTATAAGCATTTGCTGTTTTAAATAACCCTAACAGACGAATGCAGCACCAGCCTTCCAATAGATGAGCCGATACCAGCAGTGTGAGCAAAAAGGAGATCCAGGAGGGTTTTGCAGGCGATGCCTCTGGTGCAGAAAAGAAGGAAATTTCAGATGCAATTGGGGGGAGAATTTCCAAAGAGAGAGGGGTTGGGACGGGAAGGACTGAGCAGAAGAAAAATAAGATTGCCAAAGGAAATGTTTTAGGATTCTCCGTCCATGGAAAATGGAGGTAAAAATGGATATTAGACAATATATTAGATATTAGCCTCTGGTCTTCACTTAAGTAAATACAAAATCTCTCACTATTTCCAAATGGTTGGAGATATAACTNGTCCTGACTGGGGGAAGACCACAACGAGTTCAAAGCCCCATTCCAAGGGCTGGCTATTCTCCTAAGGATCAGCGGCCTCTTTAACCATGACCACAGGGGGAAAGGCATATGGGCGTCTCCTTGATTCCGGAGCCACTTCCTCACTGTAGAGTTCGTGAAGAATGAGACCAGAGACCAGCATAACTTCAGCTCTTTTATTTAGTGCAGAAAATCCGTCTGAACCAGGAGCCGTGGCAGCTCTTTTTATAGAGAGACTGCTCTTGGCTAGTGACCAATGACGGCGACTTGATTTTCCCGCCGCTGAGCTGGCCAATCATAGGTTAGCTATTATTGGCCAATCAGCATTGAGTAGGGAACCAATCAGCTTCCAGTATTCTTAACCAATAGGAATAGGCTAATTGGAGTATGTTAATATGGCACACCCCTCCCCTCTTGGTATGGTCCTACCTTACGTAATCAGGGCTTTTAGGTTGCCTAGTTGACCTGTGCAGTTTAGTTGTGTTGTCGTCTTCGGCGGGTTCGGACGGGATTGCTGGTCCTCCCGTCCTTCTCTGTGGAACCTCCTGGAAGGTGGAGTCAGCCATGCCGCTCCCACCTGGCCTAATCGAGCTGGTAGAGTCGGCTTGGCTGCTCCCTTCCAGAGCGGCTTCTAGGTCTTCTTGTGCCTCCTGTTCCTCTTCGCAAAGACTTCTGCGGGTAGATGGTTGTTTCTATCGGAATTTATTTGTGAATGTTGTTTATTGTTTATATTTTGATTTTGTGGGGTTTCTTGTTCTGCCAGAGGGTTTTCCCCTCCCCCCTGATTTGTTTTTGAGGGGTCTCTCCCCTCTCTGGTTAGTCTATTAATATTTTTGTGTAATGTTTGCGGTTTAATATTTATAACATTAATATTTTTTAATGTTTGTGTAATGTTTGTGGTTCTGGTGTGTGTGTGTGCTGTTCTTCGTATCTGGGTATGTCAGTGGTGCATTTCAGTGTTCGTGATCGTAACTGATCAATGTGTCTCCTCCAGCTTCTGCCATTGTCCGTGTCTTGTCTATAGGACCAGGGTCCCGTTATTTGTGTTATTTTTGCCAGTACCCACAGTGGGTGTCCAGTGAGATTTTTTGCATATACTAAGTTTCCTGGTTCGAATGCACGGTATCTGCTGGAGGCGTCAGTTGGCTTTTCAGAGCTGTATGTTTGCGTGTAACCTATCTAATTGTGATTTAATTTTTCTACCCATTAGTAATTCTGCTGGGGTTTTATTTGTCGTAGAACTCGGTGTTTTGTGTTGTATGGTGAGCATTTTTTCTCATTTGTTTTTGTATGTCCCCTGAGTCTAATTTTCCTAAAGTTTTTTTGGTATACCAGACCATGCGTTCTACCCTCCATTCGTAGCTGGTCAGTCCAGCACTGTCAGGGCATGTCTATATGCCATGTTCGGTGAGGAATTTTTCAAAGATTAGTGCAGTAAACTGTGGGCCGTTATCTGAGACGAGCAAGTCCGGTAACCCATGTGTGGTGAACAGTTTCCGTAGTTGTTTAATAACTGTTCTGGTGTGGTAGAGTTCATGACGCTTACTTCTAGCCAGTTGGAATAAGCGTCTACTATGATTAAAAATGTATGTGCTTTTGTCAGCCCACGAAATCTATGTGGATTCTTGACCAGGACCCCCTCGGTGTCTCCCAGTCTAGTATAGGCACTGAAGGGGGTGCAGGTCGGGATCTTTTTGGCATTTCCCACAGGTTTCTACTCATTTCCTAATATCCTCATCCATCCTGGCCACCATCATACATAGCTTCTGGCCAGGGATTTCATTCGTACAATGCCCGGTTGTCCTTCATGCACATACTCAGTACTTGTTCTAATACGGTTCCAGTATTACCACCTGATCCCCCAATAAGATGCAACCTTTTACAATGACAGTTCAGTTTGCATATGCTTGAATGGTTGAAACTTAGAGTCTGTCTTGTTTTCCGGCCACCCTTTTCCGACCCAGTTTAAAACTTGTGACAAGGTTTTGTCTCTTGTCGTTATTCTCGCAATGTCCCCTGAGGTTATAGGTAGGTTTGACAGTGTCTCAATCTGTAGGGTGGATGTGGTTGGTGCCGGGTCAGTTTCTAGTTCGTAGGTACGGTCAACCCATCACCATGGAAGAATGTCTTTGCCTGGTCAGTGAATCAGTTTATAATTGTAGGCTGCAAGGAAACTCGGACCACCTTGGTCATCCATGGGGGATAGTATATTTGGGGTGCCCTGTTTCCCTGCTAAGTATTCCAATAGAGGTTTGTGGTCTGTAATAAGGGTAAAAGTCCTACCATAAAGGTATTCATGGAACCGTTTGACACCGGATATTGCTGCTAATGCCTCTCTGTCCAATTGACTGTAGTTCTGTTCAGTTTTTGATAGTGTTTTGGAGTAAAACATGATTGGTGCTTCTCTCCCGTCCAGGAAGAATGTGGCTCAGTACGGCTTCCGACGCCGAATGGTGATGCGTCACAGGTCAACAGTAGTGTCTCGCTGTATTGCATTAATACAGAGTCGGATGTGATTTAAGTATTTTACCCTCTGGAACGCTGTCTCTTCACGTCGTCCCCTGGTCCAGATGGCTGCCTTGTCTGGTAGCCTATGAAGTGGTTCCATCGTCGTTACATTCTGTGGCAGAAAAATGTTGTAAAAATTTTAAGTCCCGGAATGCTTGCAACTCTACTTTGATTTTTTGGGTCTAGGCGCTTCTTTTTTGCTTTAATTTTTTTTTTTCTCTGTGGGGTGGATGCCCTCTTTATCGATTTGATATCCAGAAACTTGACTTTTGAGGTGCTAATTGGCACTTTTCGCTTTTTTGATCTTGAGTCCCGCCTTCTGGAACCTTTGTAAGACTACCTTGAGACGGGCTTCCTAGTTGGCTCACGTCGCTGGCTGACACTAGCATGTTCATTGAGTATGGGACAACTCCTTTTACCCCTTGTAACAAATGCTCCATTAGGCTTTGGAACACCCCTGGGGCCACGCTGACTCCAAATTGCAGCCTTTTGCATTTGAAGCTCCCCTAAGAGTCACGATCGTTTGCGCCTCTACTGTCTCGGCGTCAACTGGTAATTGTTTGGTATGCTTGGGCAAGGTCGAGCTTTGTGAAGACCTTGCCCCTCCCAAATTTGAGTGTAGTAGGTGTTGCACCATCGGAACAGGAATATGCGCTTTGCTGTAGTGCATGTTTTAGGGTAGCCTTATAGTCACCACAGATTCTCACGGACCCATCCGGCTTAAATGGGTCATGATTGGGGTTTCCCATTTGGCGTGGTCAGTTGTTCCAAGAGCCTTGAGCTATGAGTTTGTTTAGCTCCTCATCAAATCTTGGTTTTAGTGTGAAGGGGACTTCCTTGCTTTTAGCCTAATAGGAGCAATTGTTGGATCTAAATTAAATGTATAGGGACCCTCGGTACTGCTAATTTCCCATTGAAGACATCCTGGAACTCCTTCATTAGGTTCTCCTCCCAGTCTGTCTCAGCGATGCTGTTAATGCCGGTCACACCGATCCCTAGAGGTTCAAACCATCAAGTCCCAACAGTTTTGGTTGGTTCAGTCTACGATGGTTAGAGGCAAGATTTTCTTATGTTCTTTGAAAGTTTATTTGGAAATGTCTGAGGTCTGACTGCCGGTATTCTGTTTCCATGGTAGTCCTTTAGTACTAGCGATTGGTGTTCTATGTCAGTTCTGCCAAGTGTGCGGTACCAGTCTTTTAATGGTATCCCATGGATACCACCGATAGATTACGATCCGGAATCCACCTCCAATTTACATTCTTGGCCCTCGATCCTGACTGCCACATGTTACTTTTCAGCCATTTGTTGCATTAGAATGACCGATGGTGATGGTTTGGTGTGTTTCTTCTTTTCTGAATTTGTCGTTTAGCTGCTTGCCCTTGCTTTCTCGACTCTCACAGCTCCACATTTGTCTATCTTTGGTTCTTGGTGGTGTGTTGTCCCTACGTCAGGGGCTGTAACTTTTACAGTTTAGGCATACTCTAATGATGTGACCTCATCTCTTGCAGTACCGGCACGAGGCATCTGGGAACCGGCACTCAGAACTGGGGTGGTCTCCTCCACACCCGGCGCACTGAAACCCCAACTTACGACATTTCTTCAGTCGTTGATCTCGTTCAGCCTGGAGTCTGTGGATCTCCTCATCATCGTTGTCGTCGATTTTGGACGATCCACTATCCACAGAGTGGTCTTGTGCACGCTCTCTGCTTTTTTCTCTGTGCTTTGACTCGTCTCGGCCGGTGTTTTGGAAATTGTTGCATTCATCTGCTGCATTTTGGCCACTGATTTCTTAGTTGCTTCTGCTGCCATAGCTTCAGATGGAAGGGACCTTGGAGGTCTTCCAGTCCAACCCCCTGCTCAAGCAGGAGATGCTATACCGGTGGTGGGATTCTACCAGTTCAGACCAGTTCTATAGAACTGGTTGTTATGATTCTGTGCAGTAAGGAGAGCTGGCAAATTGTGCCCCTATTTGGCCCTGCCCCTCTCTGCCCACCCCTCCTAGTCAGTCCTTATTGTGCCTGCCCAACATCACTGACTGCATCTTTCCTCACCCAGTAACTCCTGAAGGAATCTTTTCAGGTTCTTTTTCCCTTCCCAATGATCAGCTGTGCTGGGATCCCCCTTGCTGTCTTACTGCTTTGCCCAGGAGGCTTCCCTGAGGCCCAGGAGGCAAAAGGGGGTGTGGGATGTGTATGTATGCTGCACACCCTGCTCTGCAATCCATTTTGTGCCTTCTTGGGCCCCAGGGAAGCCTTCTGGGAGCAAAAACGCCCCCCAGGAGGCTTCCTTGAGGTCCAGGAGGCCCAAAAACAAGGGGGGTGCTGCAAAAAAGAAGAATCCACACCCACCCAGCCACGTCCACCCAACCACACCAACCCAGCCACGGCCACCCAGCCATGCCCATCCAGCCATGCCCATAGGACTGGTTGTTAAAACATTTGAATCCCACCCCTGCCCTATACCATGTCAGACAAGTGGCTGATAGACGTGCACTGCTTCTTCTTCAAGTTGCCTGTTGAATGCAACTATGGGGTCCCTGGGGTGCCAAAAGGGGCTGGCCTAGCAAACGTTGATGATGAAGACATTTTGGGCCACAAATGAGGAGGTGAGCCGTAGAAAGCCTGAAAGCTTTCACTTTTCTTTCTGTTTGTTTGTTTTCATCATTATTTTCTCCAGTCATCTCTCTCCTCCCCAGCTCTGGTTAATAAGAAGCAAATTATTGTTACTGTTGGCCTTTTGAGGTTTCTGGTGATGTTTTCAGAAGAAGAAGGAAGAGGCAATGAGTGGCAAGTGGCTTCATCCAGAAATTCCTGGGCCCATTCAAGATATTCTGATATCTCTTGTCCCCCATGGCCCTCATGCTCAAAAGCTGCAGCAGCCATCTCCTCACCCTTCCCAGATGCATGGACATCCACAAGAAAACTACCCACAGCCAAAGAGAAGGTATTGCAGCCGAGCAGGTGAGCGGTTATCAGGACCTACCCAGCTTGGACCTTCAGGAAACAAAGACTTGTCTCCATTTGCAGTCCAGCTGCATCTAGTAAAAGGTATCCTTTCATTAAAGCCAAGTGGTCACAGTGAAAGCAAAGCTAGATCTGAGGATTCCTGCATAAACCCGGTAATCTTCCCTTTTTTCTCCCTGGTGATCTACAATCGTGTCCAATGAAGGCCAATCATGCAGATAAGGAAGAAAAGTGTTCCTTTCAATATTTTAGGGAGGAAGCAGGGAATCCCATCTCTTTGCTAACTCATGCGAGACCAACGCAACACTCTTCTATCATAACAAGCAAATATCTGCATCCAGTGGCTACACCACTTCATCTCTTTACTGAATGGGTTTTGCCCACCATGAAACTGGGATAAAAAGGGCAGAGTTGGACCATGAAAATTAAGCAACTGAACTTGGATTGTTCTTGGTATAAACAAGTGATGGATTTTTGCAAGAAGTTCCAGCTTTATGGTCTTTGGAGCCATCCAAGGAACAAGGTGGAAAGACAACAGGCAGCTGATAGAAAAAAAGCAAAATGGCCTAGAATGGCAAAATTACCATGTGTGAGATTTAGTATGTGTTCAACTTACTGCACATTCCAAAAAGATAAAATATAAGTGGACCGATGATCAGATTGAGGTCCATGCTTGAAGCATAGAAAAACAAGGCTTTGTGTGTATCTGGATGTCCTTCTGGTGATGGTCAGATAGGGCTCACAGTTTAGGAGCAGACTGAGCCACTTTCAAAGGTTGCCCAAAACTTCTGTTGTCATATATACACAGCAAACCACCCACACAAAGTCCCTTCCTTCCCAAGAATTGGGGATACACCCTACATGGTACTCTCAAAATAGAAAGGATTCAAGGTACGTTTTAGGATGGGGAGACTCTCCTGTGCCCCTGGACTAAACCCAAACAAGTTTCAGAGATTCCTTAGCAACAGGTATTGTACAAGAGAAACAACAGGCAGTCAGGCCTAAAGAAGGTGCCATCCTGATAAAAGGGTTTTCTAGAATCTCTCATCTCTGCCTCATCCCAAATAAAACAGTGAATTGTTTATGGAGGCCTACCCATGCTGCGGAAATCACCAGCCCAATTTTTTTTTTGCATAAATGCCATCAATTTGAGTGAGAGTTTCCTGAACATAATTGATTAGGATCTAAGTTGGGATTGTCGTGTATGCGGACGCGTTCTGGGAGGAGGTATGCTCTGAGTTCTAATTCCTTCAGGCAGGAAAATTTCCGGGCGAACTTTGACGCGTGGCGAAGTCACGCAGCGTATATATATAGTCCTCCCTTAATATTACTTTTGAATTCCAGTCCCACCTTAGTTCTTATTGAATTGGGGTGGGAAAGTTGGAAACATTTTCTCAGATTAATGTAATATAGTAAACTTGGACATTCCTAGAGTGAGATGGGCGAGCGTCCAATATTGTGTGTTGAGATGGAGGAAAGTGAAATTGTGGGATAATCGCTGTGGTGGGGTTCAAATTTTTTTACTACTGGTTCTGTGGGCATGGCTTTGTGGGTGGGGCTTGGTGGGTGTGGCTTGGTGGGCATGGCAGGGGAAAGTTACTTCATAAACCCATTCCTAGCTCTCCTTACTAACCTGATTTCCAGCTCTGTTCTCCTGTAAAGGGCAACCAATTCAGCCAATCAGCTGGGACTCAGAGGGAGGCAGAGAAGAGATGGGGGCCAGGCCAGTCAGAGGCGGTATTTGCCAGTACTCCCAATCACTCAAAATTTTTGAATCAGTCAGAACCCACTGAATCCCACCTCTGAATAAACGCTTCTTCCATGTGGCACAAAGCCACAAGTCTGCTTCTACTGCTTCTGGGAGAACCAGAGGAATTTGTGTGAATCTTAGAATGACCTTCTTCTGATCTACCAGAGCTTTTCTTATCTCCTTAAAATGGAATTTGCAAAGGGATCCTATTCGCAGATAGGAGCCTTTATGAGACATAAAAATTGATTCCCAGTTGATCAGCAGTCTCTGTGGTTGGAGAGCAGAGCAGCTTCCAAGGGTGCCTTGTCCTAGAAATCTAGAAATGTCTCCCCCCCCAACTTATTCAGCCCCTCCTTGGACCTGGATGAACATTATGCAACACTGAAGGTTTGTGACCTGGTCAATGATATGGCTGCCTTGAGACAGGAACCCTGCAACCTCCTCCTGAGAAGAGTCCCAAGGTCCCTTTTCTCTGGACATCTTCTCCAGTCCTTCACAGAAAAGACAAGCTTGGAGGAAGAGCAGAGAAATGCTTTTGGTACAAATTGTAGAGTGGAAAATTAAAGGGCCTGAAAACTGCCATTTTATTTCTCTGGTTGATGAAAGAAAAAAAATATACAGTGGTAAATTCTTTACACACTTTATTTTTTTGTTTACTTTTTTTTTGCTGTGAAGTACACAAAATCCCAAATTGAAATCCCAGACACCTGTTCTGCTGAATTCTTTCTGCAAGGAGGTTTTATCAGAAAATCAAGACTCATATAAGATGGATGAAGATTACCCTCCTCATTTGGGAGCCAGTCAAACATGGCATTTCACATAATTCCAGGATTTTTAGGGAGAGGATCAGGCAACCATGCTGGTGTTTGGTTCCCACAGTCTCCTCCTGACCTCTTTTCCTACCCATTATCTCACACCTACCCACATGTTTAGCTGCTGTCAGTAGGAACAAGTGCATCAATCGTTTTTTATAAGGTATCATGTTCAGTAGCTATTGCTGAACAGCTGAATGCCTCTGAATTTTACAGAGATCTCTTTAGCAATATTTATAGAGATGGGAGGGAACTGCAAAAATTCCAGTCGTTCAACAATTCCCTATTTTGAAACACACAGATTTTCTTTGACTCCTGAATACTATCTAAATGGAAATCAAATAAAAGAAACATTAACAAATCTTCCACTGTCATCATGATGTTATATCTCATGTTTTTACATTTGTTCTGGCTGTGAGATGCTATAATGTAGCACTTGGGGATGAAGATCAGACCAGCAGACCAGCACTGAGGCCAGGATGGAGAAGACCTGCACAGCCACCATGTATTTCCCTTTGGTGCTCAGGTAGGTGGGCACAAAAGTCACCCAGACACTGAAGAAGATCAGCATGCTGAAGGTGATCAGCTTGGCTTCATTGAAGGCTCCAGGCAGATTCCTGGCCAGGAAAGCCACCGTGAACCAGATGGCAGCCAGGAAGCCCATGTAGCTGAGGGTGACGTAGAACAGGACAACGGCCCCTTTGTTGCATTGCAGGATGATATCTCCAAGCTGGGAGTGGAATTCATAATGAGGGAAGGGGGGAGAAGCTCCCAGACAGATGGAGCAGATGATAATTTGGGCAGCAGAACAAGAAGGGATGATGGAATTGGCCAAGCTCTTTCCAAACCATCCCTTTGTTCGGGTTCTTGGTTTTGTGGTCAGGAAGGTAAGCACCACTGTGATGGTTTTGGCCAAGAGAGAAGAAACTGTAACTGAGAAGATGATGCTGAAGACCGTTTGTCGGAGAAGGCAGGTGGTTTTCCTTGGTTGACCAATGAAGAGAGAAGAAGACAAGAAGCATAGTAAGAGGGAGACCAGGAGGATGTAGGAGAGGACCCAGTTGTTGGCTTTGACAAGGGGAGTTTCTCGGCATTTAATGAAGATGATTAAAACAAGGATTGTGGTTAGGAACAAGAATAGGGCAAAAGAGACCAGGATGATGCCCAGATGTTCTTCATAAGACAGGAAAGTTATCACTTTGGGGATACATTGGGTTCTGTCCTCATTTGGATATTGATCATCCGGACACTTGGTGCATTTTTCTGAGTCTGAGGAAAGAAAAAAACAACCCCATATTTTTTCATCCTTTGCATTTCAAGTTATATTTTATATTCTTTGGCAACAAGTGATTATCGGAAGCATTTTCCAGGATGGATTTCTTAATATCTCCAAAGACAGAAAATAAGTATCATTTTTTTCAAAAATATGGCTATGGTATATTTCTGACAGGCTATGAAATTGAGGGAAGGTTTAGGACTTGAAAGATTTCCTTTATAATGTTCAGAATATTGATAGGAACCTTCATTACTAAAGGTAGAGAGAGAAACTTTCCTGCCAGGTGGCAATTTTTGTCATACTTGCCTCAGAGGATGCTGGCAGAGCAAGTTACTGTTGCAAATTATTTGGAATGCCCATTGGAGCAGTGGTGATATGATGCAGTCACATTCAGGCATAACTGTCTATGCCACCACATTGTGCATCTCGTATGTCAGAAATACCTTTTCAGTGTTCCTCAAAGGGAACCCATGGAGACTGCATTGCAAACCTCCTTTCAGGAGATGGACCTAAAGCAATTCTTTGTGTTTCAAGGAACTCAGATGTTCCGAGAGAAGTAAATGTAGAAGGAAGGACACATCCAATCTAAAAAGAAGAAATATTTTCTCTGGCAGTAGTGATATTTTCTCTGGCTGTGTCCAATCTCTCACAGCCACCTCTCTCTATCCAGCCCTTCCTTCACAGACTTTTTGTTCTTCTGTTTAGATAAGAAATGGGGGATTTTGGAAAATAAAGAAGAAATCAATTCAGCTTCAAAGTGTGTTTTAATTCACACTTTCATGACAATGCTCTGGATGAATCCAGTTCCACCAGGCCCCCCATTTTTCTCTGATGTCACTCACCTTTTTGAGTTGAGAAGGTCCCCTCCAGACAAGGAATACAGTCATAGCAGCAAACTGGCTCTCCTTCTCCATCCCTCTTGACAAATCCAGGATGACAACTTTCCACATATTCAGATTGAGGAAAGGACTGAGCAGAAAAAAAAAAGATTGCCAAAGGAAATGTGTTAGAACTCTCCATTCATGGAAAATGGAGGTAAAAATGGATATTAGACAAGATAGTAGATATTAGCCTCTGGTCTTCAATGAAGTAAATACAAAATCTCTCACTATTTCCAAATGGTTGGAGATTTAACTTCTGGAAGATTCTTCCTTTAGTTCCTCTCTTTTGCTTTGGCATCTCACATTGCCCCAAAAAAGAGGACTTTATTAAATAGAAAAGTGTGGATAGATGGAACCAGGGTTCGGATTCTACTGGTTCTGTCCAGGTCTATAGAACCGGTTGTTATGACTCTGCGCAGTTTGGAGAACCAGCAAATCGCACCATTAACTGGCCCCGCCCCTCTCTGCCCACCCTCCCCTCTGCGCCCAGTCAGTCCTTATCGCGCATGCACAGCATCACCTGCAGCCTGCTTTTGCCCACTCGCTAGGCCAGCCATTGCTGCTTGCCTTCTGCTGTGGCCCTGCCTGATCTCCCTGGGTGAGTGAGGCTCTGCAAGCTCTGGGGCCCAGTTGTCTACCTGCCACTGTCAGTCACATTTATGGCCCCACCCCATTTGTGTTTTGCTCCCCCCCCCAACCACCAGCAGGGAAGGCCCAGCAGCTGCGATGAATATAGGCCGGGGTGGGTGGGTGAGATGCAGACTGGTGGGGACCAGAGCTACATTTTGCTGTCCTGGAAGACATGTGGGGAGGCTCAAGTTCTCTTCCTGCTGAGAGAGCAAGAAATTCTTTCCCAGCGCAGCTCTGGGCAGCAGAGAGAAACAGGATTCATGCTGGCTGCTTCTCTTCCGCCCAGAGCCACCAGTTTTCTTATTGGAGAGGAAGTTGCAAACTTTTTGTTGTTTCAGGAAAGACTCTCTTGCTTTCCCAGCAGCAGGAGAATACGAGCCTCTCCACCTGTCCTCCAGTATAGTGAAATTTATCTGGGATTCACCGCAGCTGCTGGGCCTTGCCGGTGTGGCAAGGTGTGGGGGGACAACCAGGGGAGCATGGCTCATCTGCCTGCCATCCCTTCCCGCAGCCCCTTTGTTGGACCCGGAACAATCCACCCTGGATGACCCTGCCACAACCACCCGGTCGCACCTGTGTCAGAAACAGGCTTCGTCATTTCAAAGTTGAGGGAGAATTTGGGGAAGGAAGGGGAGGGTCCTGCAGTGGCCGGCACAGGAGCACTGCTGAGAAGTGGGGAAGTGGCCTTCTAGTGGCCCGACCTGGTGTTCAGGCTGCTGGTGGGCCACAGGAAGTCAGACTACCGAGAAAAAGGGGGATTGCCAGGGGAGCCACTCTCTCCACACCGAATTTGGACCATTTGGTGTAGTCCTAGGAATTGGGTGAGACGAGGTGCAACTCCTTGCCTTCTTAGCTCAGGGAACGGCCATTTTCTGCAGGAGGAGCAATGTGGTGGAAGGGAGGTCTAACTGAGCGACTCCAGTGTCTTTGCCAGATTATTTGGACTCTTACAAGTGAGTGCAGCTAAAGACACTGCTGTCACATGTCAGCCCAGGCCTCAATCCATGGCTCCATAAAGCCAACACCAAAGAAGTGGGCAATCAGGTGAACTTGTGGTGCAATAGTCGCTCGGATCTCGGCTGCTCCAGACCATCCAACCTCAAAGCCCCTTGGGAGCTACCATTCCCAGGCTTCTATTCACCTGTGTTGTTCGCCACCTCTTCACCTTGATGGCCCTGTCCCTCACCCTCCCCTCCCTCACATGGCCTGAGAAGGTAAGGAAATGGTGGGGGATAGTTAAGCTGCCAGGTCCCAATCTCTCTCCCCCACTCTGTGTGTGGGTGTGTGTCTCCCTCAAAGCCGCAGCTGTGTCAAGCCAACAAGCTCTCCTTGGCGCTCTTCGCTACTTCTTTCATTTGTTCTTTTTGGAATTCAGATTGGCTGAACAACAATCACCAGAACACAGTGAAAGCATCCCCTCAGGTGACCCTTCTCCTCCTCCTCCTCCTCCTCCTTGTCCTCCTCTCACAACCAGCAGTTGTGATGGGGCCAGGAAGGTGCACGCATGCAGGGAGATGCTCCTCAAGCAAATGCCAAATCACAGCAAAAACGGGTATGGGGCAGTTGGCTGCTCACCTGAGGAGCGAGCATCTCCCCACACAAGTGCACCCTCCCAGCCCAACCATGGCATGAGAGGAGGCTGCTTTTCCCCAAGCAGGATGAGAGGAAGCTTCTTTCGCCCAATGGGGCCAAAAGGATCTCTTTCCAATCATGATTAAATCCCATCTGATATGGTCAGAGCCTGGATTCAGGCACCGGTCAGCAGAATTGCCTCCTTCATTACTCTTCTGGGCACAAGGAGCAAATAACTGGAAGCTACTAGGGACACATTCCCCAGCCCTTGTGGGTTTCTCACCCATTTGATGGAGACCCTTAATTGTACGTGGTCCACAAAATGGAACAATATCGAAGCCTCCCAAGCAGCCTAAGGGAAAAAATCTGATTTCTACTGCCCANGGAAAAATCCGGTTTCTACTGCCCAGATTCAATTCTTGGTGAAGGTCAACCACCTTTGGGGAATAGCATCAGCCCTGTTGAAATGGGACCTCAGGCTTTGGAAAACAGAATAAAGACATCAAAACTTTCTCCTACCTTGTTGAGCACCTTTTGCCATGAAAGAACATCCTGGTTGATAGAAAGTCTGTTTCTTTTAAATTATGCCACAGTCTCTTCCCTGGGATCATCCCTGGGAAGAACGAAGAAGCCCAAAATGGTCACATCTGCTGCTACCTCACCATTTGCGTCCATGTAGAGTTTAAACTCTGAAATATTGACAAATTCATTCTTCTCCAGGAAAGGATGTAACTAGAATGGGAACATGCAGCAATTTTAAAAACAGAAAACTTTGTTTATCATCCCTGTTCCGTTTGGATAAAAAGATGTGCGAGACCAGTACTCCATCAAACAGCTCTTTATTTAACAGTATATTGAGTTGTAGCGTAACATTTGCCCAAGCCGCTGCAGCCCTTCTTTCCGCGGCTTGCTTGTGGCTTGCGGCCAATGACAGCTCTTTGAGAATTCCCACTGTCAGGTGGGCCAATTGGAATGGCATTAAATTGACCAATCCCAGAGCGGCCTGTTCGGCCAATCAGTTTTAGTTATTTGGAGTCTATCAATTTCCATGCACAACAATCCCAAACGCTTTTACACATTTGAATCTTTCTTCTGTAGTTGTCTAATTTACAGACATGCTTCATTAGGAAAATAGGTGGTTCCACTATCTTACAAGTGAATGAAAAAAGTTCACAACAATTTGTCGATCATATCCCGACAATATAGATTTTGACAAAATATGGTTGAACAACAGAAAAAAGGAAATTCATGAACTCCCTGAAAGCAACAGGTTGGTTATCAGAAACACGGATTTGTCAGAAAGAAAATTTTCAGGGAAATCCTCTCCCAGGAAGCCCAGAGAGGAAACCTGAGCTAGGCCCACTTCACTGTAATGCTGCACTGACAGACGACCCTTTTTTTGTGCAGCTGTAGGTTTCCTCCTCTGATCTGGTTCTTCCCCAGGCAGAATCTCTCCTCCACCCGCCAAAGTCTTTCCCTCCTATCACTGCCCTTTCTAAATGGGTTGTGGGAAAGGGGGGGATATAACTTATGTACTCTATGCAAGTCATCCTCACATATTATTTCATTTCCTAAATACATTATGGAAATACTGCTGATGTAACTCGATCTCAGGAAAGAGTAATAAACAATTTTGAGATGTGATTAGAAACCCAGTTAAGTGAGGGGGGAATGGTATAATTAAGTGGATAAAAACTGATTCAAAAATAGTACTCAAATTATATTTAATTTTTTAAATCTTTGTCATAAAAGTGCGAAGATATAACATTTTTTCATAATTCATCAGTTTTTCTATGTTGTCATTAATATAATAGAGTTGATAAATCACTATCTTACAAGATTTACAACAATTCTCATGCAAATATACTTTGACCTTATTTAAACATTACCAAATTTCCAGAAAAAATATTTCTGATTTCCTGCTAAAAAGAACTGTATGACTAAAAAGCAGTAGAAAACTATCTGGTTTTAGGATTTGATAAATTATAGTATCTCATATAAGAACATTCATGATGCACTGGATGAAGGATTGTGCCAAGCTTAATAAATATCCAAGGGAGCCAGTTTGTTCTACTGGTTAAGCCCCTGAGCTAGAATGCAAGAGGCTGTGAGTTCAAGTCCTTCCTTGATCATGAAAGCCATATGGGTAACTTTGGGCCACTCTCTCAACCCCTAGTTGTTCCAGTCCCAGATTTGTTACAGCATTGTAGAAGGTTGCATGTGTGCATTCACTTGTACATTCATTAAGGGTCCAGTTAATATTAGGTAGATTGAAGTCACCAAGAAAGATAAAACATGTGGGAAGGATTTTGCCCATGTTAGTAGTGAATTTAGCTTGTTTACATGTTGGATGTCATAATCTGGGGCTCTGGAACATGTAAGAACCGAAATGTGTTATTTAAGGATAGTTGACAGACGATGGTCTGAAGAAGACCAAGCTCTTGGGTAACTTGGATGTTTTTAGATGAAAGGACTTTTTATAGAAGATAGCAATACCACCTCCTTTATGGATGAAATGAAAGCCATCTGGGTAACTTTGGGACAGTCATTCTCTCGCAGCCCAACTCACCTCACAGGGTTGTTGTTGTGGGGAAAATGAACAGAACTACTCATTAGTATTCATTCCCCTTAGTCCTCTTTTACTTCTCTGAAAAGGGTGCAATACAAATAATGATTAATAAAAACAAAAACAGACACTAAAAAAATAAATACATAAATAAAACAGCAACTAACCAAAAATGAGGTAGGCAACTTCTTGTTACATTGATGTAATACATTATCTGTTTCTGCTTTTATCAATGTATTGCAAAATCAATATAACAAAAAGTTGCATGCATGCATACATAAAGGGATTTTTTTTTAATAAAAGTGTTTTATTTTTTTATACATAAACAAAGCAAACCTAAAACATAAACTATCTTCAGTTAAGGCCCAGTCCCACTGCACTTATGGATGCAAAGAGGATGTAAAACGTTAAAAAAAGCTTGCCATCCATTGGAAAACGCTATGTCAAATCTCCGTTTGTGTACTCAACCTGCACTATGTTTTCATTATGCCTATCCATCAAGCACTCCACACTGCGATTTCATCCGCGCAAAAGTCTTTGAGCTGACAAAACTTTTTGAAACGGATGAACTTTCGCTGCATACCGATGTACATCGTGACATGTATGGGAACAAACGTTCTATGTCCGAGTCTATCATCCGTTAAACGTCCGCTCTATCCTCTCTGCCATCCCTGGCCATCCTCTCAACTCACATCCGCCCTGCAGCCTGAACAACGGCAAGAGGAGGGAACCACGCCAGTACATGGACCACGCACACAGGGTTAGTAGCACGGAAATAGAAAGGATGTAGTTTATCATCTCGTGTAATAAAGTATTTAAAAACGGACAAGAACGTTTGTATCTGGGATGTATCTCGAAATATTTAGGAATGTCGCAGTATGTCTCGAGTATGTAGAGGACACTTAGCAACAACTGAGATTCCAAAAAAAGGGGGAAAAAATCATCTGGATCACTGGATGGGACCATACTGTCCACTATGTTGCACTGGAGGTTTTCGGTCCCATAAGCTATCCCTTATTTATCCCACAAGCATGCAAAGGCTTAACCATTTTCAAAGTTTTCACCAACACTTTATATAAATAAACAAAATGAACCAAGTAAACTAAGTGCTTAAGCAAACATGAGAACTTTATTAACTTCTTAGAGTAAACTTAATGACTCTAATAAATAAGGCAAAATGAACCAATAAACTGTTTAAGTGTCTTAAACAAAGATAAACGTATAAAACAAGCATATAACTTCAGTCTCTGAGACGTTCTGAGCACTCTGAGTCATGTCGCAGTCTCAGCTGTGAATTGGGCAATTCTGTGATGTGGCCTTGAGTGGCTGGTCTGAAGGCCCATTGTGGGCTTGGCCGCGAGGGTTACAACAGGTGGTGGTGTGTTCAGGAAGCTATCAGAGAGCTGACTCAGTCCCAGTGAGGTTGAGAGGCCCATCATCAAGGACTTGAGATGTCAAGGCCCAAATACTGATGACAGATTGTCCATGATGGCTGGCTGTGGGTGGAGGAAGGTTGGGAGGAAGTAGTGGGCTGTCTGGTCGCATGCTGGTAGGAGTGGCGTCTGGTGGCATCCGATGAAACCGGGCCTAGGACTGAGGAAGTTCTGCTTGTCTGTGGGGAATCCTGGTAGCTGTAGCCTTGGTAGGTGAGGCTGTTGAAAGCTGTTGGAAGGGGCTGTGACATCGCCTGGGTGGAAGAGCCATGACCTGGACTGGGTAGAGCAGATCAGCTGGGCCTTGAGGGTTTGTGCAGAAGTGCCTGTGATCGTCTGCTTCATCACCTTAGTACTTGGGCTCATCCAGGTCCCTCAGGGTCTGGCTGACTACTTGATGAAGGTGTTCGCCACGAGATCCTTGTCCAAGTGGACCACGAGAAGAAAGTTCTGTGCTGGCTTCATTGTGTCCTGATCTCCAACAGCCACAGCTGTGGTCCTGGCCCTCCAGTCTCGCCTCCTGCTGCATCCTCTGGAGCTGGGGTGGGTTGGCCTCTGGTGCTGCCTGCTTCTTTGTCCTTCATTTGTGACAGCAGGCGTCATCCTCCACGGGATCCTCAAGGTCCGCCGGCATGGGAGTGCAGCTTTCGCGGGGTCTCTGCTGTGGGGCCTCAGTAAGATACCTGCCTGGACAGGGAGCTGGCCTGCTGCTGGAAGAGGAGCTGGCTGTCTGTGGCTTGTCTTAGGGAGAGGGATCTCAGAGGGGATGCTCTTCGTGGCGGATCTCACCCTCCGGAAACTGCACTTGGCCGTGAGTAGTATCTCCCGGTCAGTGAGTTTGACTAGCAGCCTGCCCAATTTGTTGAGGTGTAGCTTGCATCATCAGGACGTGGCATGTGATTCCACCATCTCCAGAAGTAACTTCTGCAGTGTAGCCAAGGCTCTCTGCCTGTCTCTACAGCTGCCTGCTTCTTCTTGGTGTCCCGATACAGTTGTGGCCCTTTCTCCAGAGGTTACTCGTGTCTCACCTCACGCCATTCCACAACCTCATCCTCATGCTCCTCAGAAACGGTGCTACTGTTTCCTCTCTCCCTTCTCCTTTCCTGCCTCTTCCTCCCCTGGCAGGGCTTCAGCAGGGCCTTCAAGGGCTTCAGCGATAGGGCCTTCTGGAGATTGTCAGGGCCTTCAGGGCTGATGCAGCAGCGCCTTCAGGCCTGAGCAGCAGGGCCTTCAGCAGCAGGGCTTTCAGGGGTGTCAGGCCTGTGGTGCTGGTCCAACCACCAGCAGCAGCAGCAGAGCTTCAGAGTCAGTCCAGGGCGTGGAATGTTGTTTGGCCTTCTTCACCTTGCCAGGGCTGAGACAAGTAGGCACGGACTTCCTCTTCTTGCCTGACTGACAAACCAATGTGTGTTTCCTGCAAGATGTATCTGGCACACGTCTTTCCCCTTATGCTGACTGTTGCGTGCTACTCCTTTTTATATCCACGGAGCAGATGCAATTCAATACCCCCTGCATGCCGCAGTGAATGCTTTGCATCCGATATACATCCGCGCGTATACCTTTGTTTCTATAGGCGGATGTGATTGCATCCCGCTCATCCATGATGCCATCTTTCGCCTGTTTCGCTATGTTCCACGTTTGAAATTCTCAGCGGTAACCCCATTCGGAGGTTCATCCGCTTCCATTGCTTTTCATCCGCTATGGCTTCCGAGAACATCGTTTACAACCCGTACATACTACCACGTCCGTATCTTTTCCGTTCTGTTTATGCAAGATTTTCGCCATTTTGAGTGCGATATAAAACGGATGGAGCCACCCCCAAAAATTTGGCTGTCTGCTGGTCTTTATGCAGCACGTTTTTCATCCATTGGCATTGGGACGCTAGCATTTTTACATAACAGTGCTGTTGTTTGGTACAAATCGCCATTGTTTGCGCAATTCCTGCAATCTTTAAAATATATTCCATGAATGAAAAAGCAAAGCAAAAACAAAAATCTAATAAGTATCAGCACTAGTAAACAAGAAAAATTATTCTGAAAATTTCTTTGTAATTGGACTTATTTCTAATTTTGTTACTTATACCAACATGTTTTAAAATTAATCAAAGCCTCTTATTTATATTTCACCTAGCAATGATCATTCTCCCCTAATTCTTTCCTCTTATCTTATCATTCTTGCACATTAATAATTTTTAATTTCATTTTCATTTTGGGATTCTCTTGTTTTTCCACTGTTGTGCAAACATAATTCTAGCCACTATTAAAACGTGTAACATTAAATATGTATTGTACTCCCTTTATTATGTGGTGCCAACAAAAATATGTTTGGTTTTAAAATTTAAATCTATATGTTGTGTTACCATTTTGCTAACCTTGACACTAACCTCTTGAATGGCAACACAAGCAGTGCCCATACTGAATTCATATATTTTCCAGTTTTTAAAACTGAGGAATAAATTTCAGAAACAGAATCCGTATTGCTGGTGAATGTGCCTTCAATTCATTATATCCTAATTCTCAGATGATTTTGTACTATTATTATTTTCTTACTATAATACTGCATAAGGCTGTAAAGTTCAGTATATTTTAGCTGCATCTAAAAAGGTAAGGACCAAACATGCTTCCCCTGGCTTTTTCTCTCTCTATTATGAGAAGCATTCATTGGACTGTTGGCCCAGGTAAAGTGTCTTGGCTAGAAAGATTTTTGTGCCTCTATGGCACAGAAATAACAAAACTCCCTTGGTTTCTGTTATAGTATTCCATTTTTAAAGTGTTCTTCTTCAATTAATGAATTGTAATTTATGCAAAATCAGCGCATTCTTTATATATGCACAGTGCAAACACTTTTTTATCAGACCTGCAAGATTTAGATATTACATCTTGGAAAGTTTGAGTTCAACAATGCTAGCTTCAGCTCCATCTCAATTCTTGTCTGGTGAAACTGTTCCATACTGTTCCATATTAGCTTCTGGAATACCCTTCACATGACTGGTTAACATGACGCACTGTGAGTTGGATGAGAGAAGACAGTGATCGGCTAGATAAGATCAACCACGATTGGCCACGCCGATTCGCGGAGATTCAGAAAGCCATCATCTGGATGCGAGCCGCGGCAGCCCATAAGAAGGGCTGCCGCCAGCTTGCAGTCCAGCAACCAGATCTATACCTTTAATAAAGAGCTGAAGTATCGCGCAATGCTCTTTTCCGTACTTAACATGCTGATGAAGGTGGATCCTGAGACAGAGACAAGGTCGAGGCAGGTTGGCAACCGAGCTGAACAACCATCGAGATGGCAGGCCTGCAACTCGCCCCCGCACCATTCGATCAGCGCAACGCGAGAGGAATGGACACATACATCGCTCGATTCTCATGTTCCTCCCAAGAGCAACAACTTGAACAGAATGCAAAACAACCACAGGAAGAAGAGTTGTGTCCTGACACACTGAGGGCCCGTCAGTGTTCAAGATTTGGCCAAAGCGCTGGCCAGCCCAAAACATAAATGATATGGCATGGCCCACCCTTAGGACCTGGCAACTCTGAAAACCGCTACGCCATGACTGTTCCCAACCTCATCTGGAGACATGTATTCTACCGATGGGAATCAGAAAGGATGAGAGAGCAACTCAGGACTTCAATGACAGCCCTAAGAAAACATCTGCGGTTTTCTACGTCGGTTTTCTCCAACATGGATATGCTCCGAGAGACCACGTGGTTACTCGAGGTTAAGAGATACACACTCCAGAGCAGATCGATGCTCGGGCAGACATTAGGTCACCGAGAAGCCAATCGCTGAATCCATCGCAGCCGCAAGGCCACTATTAGAAGTCAGTGGCCAAGATGCGCCAAATGAATGCAAGGGACCGGCAAATACTTTGGATGATCCAACTCATCAATTCTAAAAAGACCCAAGGTTGTCAAAAGCCACACAGCAACACACAGAGATGTCGATCTCCTCTTC
>BHFT01005221.1:0-11896 GCA_004320025.1 Laticauda laticaudata
AGAAACATGAGGAATTGGTCGATGTAGGATTCCCAGTCTTCAGTTGCTGGGTTGAATGGTGTGGGTGGCGAGTTGTTCCCGAGTTGTTCTCGCTCGGTCCTCGTTGCCACATGCACAACTGGGCTCCTTTGCCTCAGTATTCCATCCTCGTCATCAGTGTTGTGTTGTGGGAAAAGGAGACGCAAGACTCAGTTGATTTTTCTCTTTTTATTTTCTCTACAGGAACTGAACTTGCAGAGCCGTGGCAGCCTTTATATAGCTGGCTGCTCGCGGCCAATGACGGCTCATTAAAATTCCTGCCGTCCAGACCAGCCTATCTGAGGTGAGTATGCAGATATCTAACATGGATCTTTAAAGAACATCTGAAGATAGACAAGGTGGCAGTGACAAGATTCTCCAAGGGGATGCTATTTGAAAAATCAGAGAAGTGACAGAGAAGTTCAGCTGGAAAAGAGTCCAGTCTAATAATCTGGAAAGTTGATGAGAGGAATGAAAAGCAAAATGAGCTAATGATCTGACTCTACAAGGTATTTTCTTGTGTTCAGGTCTGTCATCCAGGAATTCCTTATTCCTTCAGAGGAGTATATTTCAATTATTACTCAAAATACTTAATACTGAGATTTGTATAGGGTCTTCTACCTGAGGAGGGAGTAGGACTGGAACTCCTCTGAGGTCCTTTCCAACCTATTATTCTATGTTCTAAAACAGTTTTCAATAAATGTACTTTCTTTTCCAAAAATTAATTTATTCTGACTAATTTTATATTATTTTCTTGCATTTATATATTCTTGCCTTTATAACTCCATCACATAATTCATTATCCCATTCAGCCATCAACTGTGCTTTGACATTTTCCATTGTTTAGCATAACAAAAGCAGGCAGCTAGTGTCATATGCAATATTAATTTTCAGCAATTAGATTAGATTTTAGGATTAGATTCAAAGATAGATTGTTGGGTTACAGAAAAATCACTCTCTGAGAGATATTTTATTTTAAAATGTTTTAATGAATTATTTGTATCTTTCATTTTTCTAACAATTCCCAAATGAGAAAATTTTTGTCAGGTTACATGCTTAATGCACACACATATGCACACACACATGCACACAGACATACACACATTGATGATATCAAGAACATCTATCATTATACAGGTAAAGAATTTAAGAGCTCTAGTGATATTCTCACCTACTGTTTCAGTCCATGAAAGAGAAATGGGGAAAGCAAACTGCAAGGAAATAACCAGGGGTGGGATTCTACCAGTTCGCACCTATTTGCTAGAACTGATTGTTAACATTCTAAGCAGTTCAGAGAACCATTTGTAAGAAGAAATTACTGGCCTAATCCTGTAAGGAAGGCAGGAAGGAAACATTCTGGTGTTGCTTACAGAAACTGCCTCTCTGTTAACCCTTATTACATTCTTGGCAGGACGAGACTTCCTGTCTCAGGAATGTCTCTGGAGGTTTTTTTNCCTCCTTTGCTGGTACTTTGCTTGTGTGGAGTGACCATTCAAAGTTACAATGGCACTGAAAAAAGTAACTTATAACCTTTTTTCACATTTATGACTGCTGTAGCATCTCCACAGTCATGAGAGGCCAGGCGAGATGTATGCCTCGATGTGAGTGATGTTGAGTTGGCCACGCCCAGCCAATAACATGACCACCAAGCCATGTCTACCCAGTCACATGATCACCAAGCCATGCCCACCACCTAAGCCATGCCCACATAACTGGTTGTTAAAAATTTTGAATCCCACCCCTGGAAATAACCAATTACACATAGTACAAATTATTGGGGGGAAGAGGAGGCAGCAGTGTGCTACTAAATGTATAACAACTAGCTCCCCTGGCTCCATTGCCAAGGCTGAGCCACATGCTGCCAAATAACTGATTGTCATGCTAGGAATCATGGCTTAGCTCTATTCTCCTGAAAATTTAATCATTGGTTCTTATGTTATTAGAAGCCAAATAATCCATACTTCTAGAAATAAGGGTGATGAGCCTGTACTTTTAATTCAGAAAAGCAAATCTGATTGATCACAAAGAAGGAAAAGCTGAAAGGATAATTCCCATCATAATAATAGATTGATTCAAGCATACAGCTTTGTTCAAAAGGAATGGAAGCAATGAAAGAACAGGAGAGGCTTCATTTCACATAAAACTATCTACCTCTGCCCTGAAATCCAAATGAATGAACCTGGTAACACTATACAGAGTGTTGGAATTAAAATTAGTGGAATTAGGGGATTAGGAAAATTAGCGGAATTAGTGAAAATAATACGGTAGCAACATCCAACTTTCAAGGAAGCAGAAGATTAATTTTCCAAAAGTAAACTGCAATTTAATGATACCTGAGTTGTGAATTAAACTAACATCTTTTCAGAGGTAACACAGGCAAACATAGTCCATCCAGAATAGTCTTATTTTATTATGAAGTCAGCATTTTCATTCAGAAGTGGAGGAAGTCACAGGGACATCTTAACCAAAGGAAGCCTTAGCTGAGGAAGTTAAATAGCAGCATTGATGATATTAAATTATCATATAATGCTGGAATTTTATTTTTATTTTATGGGAAATTAAAGTCAAAGATTTATCTGGGCCTTCCAAAAAATCATATTTTAATATGATCATAGGACTACTAGGTATTATTGTTGATTTTAATGTGAGAGGTTAATATATTTTATATCTATATCTATACCAAAGAAAGTGGGAAATTATTCTTTTTTTTAACCTTTCCCCCCTTTTTTTCTTTTTCTTTCCCTTTCCATTCTTGACTATGCTTTTTTTTCACCCTCTCCATTCCCTAGCCCTTCTGTTCTTCTTTTTTTTTATTTTATCCTTTGCTAAAGCTTTATAAAAACAAAAAGCATTTTAATAAATCAAGCACAGTGGTAATTACTTTCATGATCAGAAAAGTTAATGGGAATTCAAGTTGATGGTATTTTTTTTTAAAGAGAGATGCTAAGAGTTGCCAAATATTGACTAAACTATAACCCTCTGCACAGAAATATTCTTGTCTCTGTTGATCTGAATACTCACAATAGACATGTAAATTTGATATAAATAAATGCCCCCTGTTTTCTTCTATGTCTGTCATGGAAATAAGCTATAGTATTTGACTTATAAATGACTTAGACAAGGGAATAGAAAGGGAACTCATCAAATTTGCAGATGACACCAGGCTGGTAGGAATAGTCAATGCTTCAGAAGGTAGGATCAAGATACAGAAAGATCTTGTCAGACTTGAACACTGGGTCCTATTTAACAACATGAAATTCAGTGTAAAGTAAGCTTTTACATTTAGGCTAGAAAAACTAAATGCATAAGTATAGAATAGGACAAAGGTGGTACGTCAACAGTAGTATCTGCAAGAGGGATCTTGGAATCCTAGTGGACAATCACTTAAATATGAGCTAGCAGGGGGCTACAGCTGCCCAAAAAAGCCAATGCAATCCTAGGCAGCATTAATAGATGGATAGAATCAAGATCATATGAAGTGTTAATATCATTTTATAATGCCTTGGTAAGATCACACTTGGAATATTGCATCCAGTTTTGGTTATCGTGATATTTTTAAAAAATGTTGAGACTCTAGAAAGAATACAGAAAAGAGCAACAAAGATGATTGGGAACTGGAAGCTAAAACATATGAAGAATGGTTGCAGGAATTGGGTATGTCTAGTTTAATGAAAAGAAGACTAGAAGTGATATGACAGCAGTGTTCCAATATCTGAAGGTTGCCACAAAGAAGAGGGAGTCAAGCTATTTTCCAAAGCACCTGAAGGCAGGACAAGAAGCAATGGGGAGAAGCAAATCAATGAGAGAAGCCACTTAGAACTAAGGAGAAATTTCCTGACAGTTAGAACAATTAATCAGTGGAACAACTTGCCTCCAGAAGCTGAGGGTGCTCTAACAGAGGAGATTTTGGGCAAGAAAAGATTGGGCAATCATTTGTCTGGAATGTTTATAAGGTCTTTTGCTTGGTCAGCGGGTTGCATTAGAAGCCTTTGAAGGCCTTTTCCAATTCTGTTATTTAAGACACATACTATATTTACACATAACATTAAACCATAATATTTTATAAATCAAGTTCATTAAACAAATCCTGATTTTAAAGGATCTGGATGACTATTTTTTCATATTTTAAAACCCTAATGAGCCTTAAATCATCCTCCCAATTCTCTTTTTCTCTTGCTTTCTGGGTAAGTTTATAGCAACTAATCATCCTTAGCAAATGGAGAACTAAATGACCAAAAAAAGAAGCTTGTTCCTGCAGAAGAGGGAAATGATCTACCTGGATATGTGCTAAACTATTTTAAGAGACTAGACAGTTATAATTAATTGTGCTTTTTTTTATGTCCTCGCCTCTTTCTTTTTTGTTTTGTTTTAGTAATAGCCTGTAATCAAGGCATTGATGCATTTAGTATGTTGCTTGTTATTTTCCTGCTTGCCATTCTTCTCTGAAACAGAATTATTGTTTACTGAGGCAGGTGGCAACTGTATCTTATTGATAGCCTTTTGGGGTGACTGATAATGCTTTGGGGTGGCCTTTCCATATCCAAAGAGAAGTATGCATTATGTAGCATTAACTCTTATGTGAGGGAGCAATTGATTATCATAACATGATGCATCTTCTCTGACCTAGCAAGAAATGGTCAGTCACTTGAATGGTGGGATTTATTATAGACAAGAAGAGACCTTTTGTGGTTCTTCAGTCTAGAGCCCAAGAAGTGATATGTACTTTCAAAGTGAACTGCAAATTAAAAGTTAGAGAGGGAAAATAATGCTGGCCTATCATATGTTGTGCTCCAGATATGCTCTTTGGGTAGCAAAAGTACAAGCCAATTGAACTTGTATAATAGCTGGGGCAAACCAAATGTGTCTCTGTTTGCCATGGAAACATTGCAGTGAGTTTGTATGGTGACAGGAGATGGTGGTTTTAAAAAAATTACTCTAATATATATTTGCCCAGAGTTGTTGCAGAGTTTTATGCCTCCTTTAAATATGCTTTAAAATATGAGAATGACTATAATGCCTGAGGGAAACAACATAGATCTAAGAAACAAGATAGTTCAGGTTTTGTTCCAATTTCTTTTTCTGCACCTTAGGTGGGTGGCATCATAAGAACCACAACTAAGAAAATCATCAGGGAAGAAGAGGTCCACACTGATCATGGAGATTGGACCTTGGCCAAAATGCTATCTGGCTTCTGCAACAATATTCATATGAGGACACTTAAAATCTGTACCTGTGAGAAGGATGTGAATCTACAGACTAATATGTACAGCTGGATATCTTGCAAATACATTCTTTAAAATTTGGGCAGCCTTTCCCAGTTGTCTACAACACCCATTGGTATGCTGGCTGAAAAAGTTACAGGCTGTAAATCTTTGTCTATTAAGTATCTATATAAAGACGCTGTGTCTTTATATAAAATCTGAATATATTTGTATATTTTATATATTCAGTGTCTATATAAAGTCTATATGTCCTAGGGGGATGGGCATCCCTACAACAGCTGGAATAAGTGGTTAAGGGGGTAGCAAACAAGAATCAGTTGCTCCTTCCAACAGTTTTATGAGAATGATTGATAGAATGAATTTATAAGCTGTCAAACTCCACTGTGATTCTGGGCAATGTACAATGTAACTTCATTATTTTTCAGCTCAATCTACCTCATAGGGTTGTTGTGGTGGGAAGAAACAAGAGGAGAGAGTAAAATATATGCTGCTTTCCATTTCTTAAAGAAAGAGCAGGTACATATCTAAACATTAATTATTTTTGAAATTGTTATTTTACTATAAAGATTTTCAGCAGATATAAGGCATTTAAGGGCAGCATTATAGTAAGATATCCAATTAAAATATCTAATTAGCAAAGAAGTAGACAAGGTTATGAAAGAAAAAGGAATAGACATTCATTACTACAAGATTGATGAACTAATTTCTGTAGTGTTTTGAACCAGAGGGATTAGAAGATTTCCAAACTTTTGTACAAGCTTTAGGTATCAATGCTTGTTTGTTTTTTGACAGTCAACCCTAACCACAGAACTCTTTAAATTGGTCTTGGTCTTTTCTGCTTTAAAATGAGTTTTAAATTCCTTCCCATTCTTCCCCCAAAAACAGTTTCTTCCTTCAACACACCATTGGATATCAACCTTCTGATGTAATAAGGAAGAGAAGCATGAGACCAGGGGTGTCAAACTCGAGATGACACATCGTCATGTGACATATCACAACTTTTTTCCCCTTCACTAAAACAGGGATGGGCATGAGTAGCACGTGATGAATCCAGCCCATAGGTCGCAAGTTTGACACCCCTGCATAAGTCTGATCCTCCCATCACCATGGCACAGATGATGGGTGATGCTCCCATCACCGTGGCACAGATATTTTTCAGTCCATTCAGATGGAAGTTATTTTTTCTCATTCTATTCCTCAGAGGTTCCTTTCCTGTTAGTCATCTTTGGTACCCAGGAACTATTTAATTTTCTGTCTGAAAGGCAAAGAATGCCAAATGTTGGTGGTCGAGGAGAATGTGTCAAGGAAGGTTGTTCACCTTCACTATTCTTTGAAGTGAACAGCAACTAGGAAAGCTGTGACAAAAAAAGTAAAAGCTTCAAGTTTGTGTAGCTTTATTTTTTTCTAATTTCTGTCTCAGTTCTACCCAGGGAATGGCAGAGAAGTCCATTGGGTTTGCCTTTTTATGCCAAATCATGAACCTTGAATCTATACATGAACTCCTTTTAGATTTCTATTCTGCAGTTTATAAATCTACAACTCAAATATGCACAAAAATAACACATATATAATACATATACCGTGTTTCTCACAAAATAAGGCCGAGCCTTATTTTTTCTTGAGCCCCGAAAAAATGGCTAGGACGTCTTTTGGGGGGTGAATTAATTTCTCTTCCCTCTCCCGCACACCAGCGCCGTCTCCAACAGCAGCATCTGAGTCGTTCCCACTTTTCCCCTGTCCCCGTAACAACAGGAAAAAAAAGATTTTGAGGTATCTGGGAGCATTGCGTGCTGCATTTTCATTTAATCCCGAGCAGCTGGGTGGGCGTGAGAAGAGCCAAGTGAGCATCTCTGCTGCTCCAGCCTTGGTGCTCCAGCCTTGGGCTCTGCAAATTTGCAAAAGTCCTGGTGCACAGCCCATTCCTGCATTCCAAGCGCCCAGACCGAGCTGCAGCTGTCCCTCTCTCGTCAGCACTGTATACAATAACAGCGGCAGCAGCGGCGGGAACCATGGAAGTTACAGAGGTGGCTCCCCCACCCGAGAATCAGCTGAAACACTTCCACAGTTCCCACGCTTGGAATACAGGAACAGGCTGTTCACTGGGACTTTTGCAAACTTGCAGAGCCTGAGGCTGGAGCACCAAGGGTAGCAGCAGCAGAGACACTCACTTGGCTCTTCTCCATGCCCACCCAGCCACTCAGAATTAAACCAAAATGCAGTGTGCGACGCTCCCAGGTACCTCAAAAATGTTTTTTTTCCCTGTTGTTACGGGGATGGAGGAAAAGCAGGAGCGACTCAGATGCTGTTGTTGGAGATGGCACTGGCAAAAGAGGCGCCAGCACCAGTGGGAACCATGGAAGCTATGGAGGCCTGAGAAGCAGCTGAAATGCTGCCGGACATTCACGCCGACACCGCCCGCCTGCTGACCAGGTAAGGGAGAGGTAAGGGACCCTCCATGCTCCACCATGATTGGCTGTTAGGAGCAGCTAATGGTGAGGCGTAGCTGCCCATGGGGCACTCCTAATGGCAAGTTCCCCCCCGCCTTCCTCCCCCAATTTCACATGTTTTAAACTAGGCCTAAATCTGTTGGGGAGGGAATTAATTTCATTTTATGCCTAGAAAACATGCTGGGTCTTCCTATGGGGGGGGCATATTGTTGGAGAAACACGGTATTTGCAATTTAAAACAACTTTATAAATTCACTATGCAAATATATGTACTTTTATATTTGTGCACATCTGAATTGTAGATTTATAAACTACACCACAGAAGCTTAAAAGGAGTTCATACTGTATATAGATTCAAGGATGATGAATTGGTGTAAAAATGCAAACCTGATGGATTTCTCTGCTATTCCCAGAGTGAAATTGGGCAAGATAAGGAACTGAAATAGAAACTTTATTGATTATGTCATTCCATGTATATCAAATATATAAAACTGATACAAAAATACAAATAACAACTCCAGTAACAGAATCTTGCCAGTGTAAAAATGCTTACCCTCTCACTCACATTACCTTTTTGTGAATGGGTGGGCTTGTCTGAGATATTTTCTCAAGTTACTTTCTGACTGTTGCCTTGGAAGCAGCTTTTCTCCCTGTCATTCAAGACCATCCCTTCTCCTCTTCATAGTAGTTCTGTGTCCAGTGGAAATCAATATGGCTTCTTATGGGCAGTAACAAAGTGCCATCAAATATCTAATCTTAGACACAAGCTGATTGTCAGTGGGACACACACCTATTGCACTTTTTGGTGGGAGCTATATAAAGGGATAGTGGGGTGGGGTGGGAAAAATCAATTCTATTTTAGTATTTTTTTAGTATTTATTTGATTTGTCAATCACTTACAAGATACAGGTATAAGAATAAATATAGTTTTGAATACATGAGATAGATACTTATAAGAAAAATAAAAAACAATAGGACAGGGACAGTAGGCACAATTGTATGCTTATGCACCCTACAGGCCTCTTAGGAAGGGGGTGAGGTCAATAGTAGACAGTCTAAGGTTAAAGTTTTGGTTTGGAGAAGAAACCACAGAGTCAGGTAGAGTATTCCAAACATTGACTGTTTGGAATACTGTCTGTTGCTGAAGTTGCATTTCCTGCAATCAAGTTTGGTGCAGTTTACCTTGAGTGTATCTGTCAGCTGGTGCTCCATTCAAATTCAAGAAAGAAATACTTAGACTCTTTTAATTAGAGAAAAGATATATTTTACTGAAAATGAAGTGGTAGCAACCATAGAATTCTGAATCTGAGAAATTAGGCGTGTGAATCACATATACAAAGTGATGGAAATGTTCCCACCCCAATAGTACAACTGAATCTTCCAATTTGAAGTTGTGAATATGATCATGTGGACATCCTCAGGTGGTGATGAGGCCTCTGTCCATTGACTTTGGCATATTTTGATAAAGGGTTGCAGCTGCGCAGAGAAAAGAAAGCAAGAGAGAAATAGAAACTTAAACCTGAATTTATGCTCCCCCCCTTCCTCATTTTATCCAACAGTAGAATGTAACACCTCCCCGCTCGCTTCCCAGACTCACCCCCTCCTCCCCCAGTTACTTATGACAGCCGAAAGATGCAAAGTGATAGTAGAAGGTCTGAAGGCTGACAGTATCTATTGTGTGCTCTTGTTTGTTATGGTTGAAGCTGAAGTATTCATTGACAAGTAAGTCATTGCAATGTATGATTTTATATACCATGCTTAGATCAGACTGAAGGTGGCGTAGTTGTAGGTTTCTAGGTCTAGAGTTTCAAGTCCAGTGGCATAAGGTATTCTGCAACGAGTAGAGAAGTGAGAACTCTTCTTGTGAAATGTTTCTGGACTTTCTCAATGCCCCCTACAGGAAAGGGGTGAGGTCAATAGTAGAAAGTCTAAGGTTAAAGTTTTTGAGGTTTGGGGAAGAAACCACAGAGTCAGGTAGAGTATTCCAGACATTGACCACTCTGTTGCTGAAGTCATATTTTCTGCAGTCAAGTTTGGTGCGGTTAACCTTGAGTTTGTATCTTGTGTGCTCTTGTATTGTTATGGTTAAAGTTGAAGTAGTCATTTGCAGATAGAACATTGCAATGTACAATTTTATATACTATATTTAAGTCGGACCAGAGGCAGCGTAGTTCTAGATTTTCTAGGTCGAGAGTTTCAAGTTGGTGGCATAAGGTATTCTGCAATGAGTAGAGGAGTGGAG
Organism: Laticauda laticaudata; assembly: GCA_004320025.1. NCBI lineage: Eukaryota > Metazoa > Chordata > Lepidosauria > Squamata > Elapidae > Laticauda > Laticauda laticaudata. The sequence goes on from BHFT01005221.1 coordinate 9,930, forward strand.
AACTCTTCTTGTGAAATATTTCTGGACTTTCTCAACTTACTAATATTAGATATGTAATGTGGGTTCCAGATATTGAGCTGTATTCAAGTATAGGTCTAGCAAGTGTTTTGTATGCTCTAGTTAGTGTGATATTACCAGAGAAGAAGCTATGTAGGATTAGATTAATAACTCTTAATGCCTTTTTGGCTATATAGTTACAGTGGGCTCTAGCGCTTAGATATCAGAGATGAGTACCCCAAGGTTCTTGACAAGTTTGATCCTCAACAAGGTCTTGACTATTTAGCTTGTATTTTATTTTCTGATATTTTTCTGCCATATGTAAGACAGAGCATTTATTTGTTGAGAATTGAAGTTGCCATTTGATTGGCCATTCTGATACATAGTCAAACTCTTTTGGAGGGTAGTAGTATTGACTGTTGGTATTGAATAGCTTTCCATCATCAGCAAAGACAATGCAGTTGCTCTTAATATGATCACAGAGGTCATTTATGCAGAGTATGAAGAGGTTGGTCCTAAACACTGCCTTGAGGGACACCACTGTTGACAGGTACAAGATATTGAAAGGACACTTCCCAATTTTGATTCATTTGTTGTCTGTTTGACAGGAATGCTTCTATCCAGTTATGTAGGTGTCCAGAGATACCATAAGATTTTTAGTTTTAGGAGTAGTTTGTCATGTACCACTGAATCAAAGGCTTTACAGAAGTCTATGTAGATTGTGTCCTATTGCTTTGCCCTGATTGAGTTGGTGAGTCCATATGTTTTTGCAGTGTAAGAGTTTGCAGATTACATGATAGTTTTTTCTGAAGCTAAATTGTTTATTTGAGAGTAGGTTGATTGCTTTCTAAGTGGAGATGATGGATTGGTTAATAATTGATTCTATGACTTTTACAGGTGATTGCAGTATAAAGAGATTGGTCTGTAATTTTCAACTAGGCTGGGTCTCTCCTTTTGAAGATGGGGATGGTGTGGCTTGTGACCATAAGTTTTGGCAAGGAGCTGGTCCTTGAAAGATTAACTTTTCAAAGATTATGCTTAGATGTTCAGCTATGGCAGTGGATAGCTTTTTTGAAGAAGTAGGCACATATCAGCCATGGGTCCAAAGACAGAGATGGTTTTTAGATTGTGCAGTGCTTTTCAACAATATCTTCTGTCAAGATATGATATATTGATCATTGTAGTTGTCTGTGGTTCAACTAGGAAGTACTGGGCTTGATCCATTGCTGTTTACAAATACTGAGCCAAATCATGTGTTAAAGAGGTTTGCTTTGATGGTATCATCATTGCAGTCTTTGCCATTTGGTCCTTTCAAAGACTGCAACAACAAGGCAGATTCCTTCTCTGGAATTCATACCATCTTCTCTGATAGAACCAAACCAGAAAATATTCAGATCTTCCACTGATTTCTGACAGCATGTCCTTTATTCCATATGATAAAGTAGGTTGTGGACTAAAACATCCCTATCTACTCTCTCCTGTTGAATTCCCAGAAAGTTTGGCAGTAACAATTCAGCAAACCAAATCTTGTAGCTATAGCAACACATAGTTCAATTATAAATTCTCAACCACACAGAAAGGCAATTTCTTTTATGTTGTCTTTCTTCTTTTCTCTGCATTTTTATATATTTATGAGGTTTATAATGGCAATCATGGCTTCAGGTTCCTGCTTCACTCAGTCACTAACTGCCTGGCAAGCTTGACTTAAGAACTCAATCTAGGAAACGGGCAAGCTCCTTTGAAATCACAAGCTTGCTGTCTCAGAGAGCATCATTATAGAATACCTCTGGGAAGCAGTAGCAGGAAGTAGAGTTCCCACTGGTGTGCAAGTAGAAATTGCAGGGGGCAAATTCAAACATGGAGAAAAAATATCAATATTTAATTTTGCATATGATAACTGCGGCCAGAATAACCTATGCACAAAACTGGAAACTGTCTTCCATTCCTTCAGAGGATATGGTAATTAAAAA
>BHFT01005222.1:0-13020 GCA_004320025.1 Laticauda laticaudata
CCGCTGTGTCCTTTTTGCATCCGTTGGGCGGTGTGACATGGGCTTAAAGAAAGTTAATGACAGAAGAAAGTCAGTGAAAAAAGATGCCTAAAATAAATCCGTGTAAAGCCTTAGCATTTAAAGTACAATATTTATATCTAAATCACATGTATTTTATTTATCCTGGCCCCTTTAGTATTGACAAAAGCTCTATACTAGGAAATAAGAAGAAAGAACAATTATTGCTTACACACCTCTATGAACTGATATGCCTATCAAACCAGAACAAGCTGATGAAAGGATTCCATTCAACATATTGAGCAGAAAACCGGTGTGGTCAGGTATTTTTTAGATTAATGAAATTATATGCATGGAAGAAAAGAGAAAGGAAGGGAAGAATTTAAATACACACATAAATGCATACACACATAAAGAGCAACCATCACTTGCCAAGTAACTTTTGGTGAAGATAAATGCTGGCACTGGATGTTGATTCTGATTCCTTAGGCTAATCCAGTGCAAGAGGTAGCTTTGATGAATTCTCACTGTCACTTTTCTGACTCAGAAATAATTTGATCAATTTCCTAGACATTCAAATAAAAAGGAGCTTGAGAAACATGTAATTCACATGAACTACAGATATACAACTGCCCTTGGTTACAAGAAATTAGGCACATTAATGCAAGAGGATGTCAAATTCTTTTCAAAACAATAAAAAGCCCTGCCAGTAAACAAACTTCCAAACTCTCTCTGTTCTTCTTCGATTCCAGGTCCCTTGTTTTATCAATGCACACACAATAGCATATAGCTCTTTTCATTTTATGCCTAAAGTTTTTTGCAATTTTTCATTGCTTCCATTTTTTTTTAATTTAAATGTTACTTGCCTACTCCTCTGGGAACCAGATTCTTTTCTGTCAACCAATTCTATCCCACCATTTTAACTCCAAATTCTAGGCATTTTGGCCATTAGCTCACCCATCCCCAAAGCTTGTTTTGCATTTAGTTATGTGATCTTAGCTAACTTGGCCAGAAATTTTGCCTTTTGCATGCCCAGCAGATAGCTCTTCGTAGATGCTAAAATTCAGAAAGCATCTTTGCCTACCAAAGACTAACACAACTCTCTTCTTACGATTGATCCTACATAGGTTTTCTTTCTATCCAATGTGATTATTTTTCCAAAAATGTGCAATACGAACAAACATTCTGTGGATCACACCATTATATTCTGGTTGTTTCCTTCTATCACACATTAATTTTCCAGTTTGTTTTATTTTTTCCAAGATTTTCTTTGTTTATTTTCAGTAAAAATTTGGAGGATATACAGCAGTTTATCTTTGTCTTCTCAATCAAGAATTAGGCACCTCAAAATCTTGGAAAAATAAAGCAAGCTGGAAAATGACTCTGGTATCATCCCGAATTCCAGGCCCATTCTTTCAGAAAGAATGCGACCTCTTATATTACTTACTGTAAATAAGATATGTAAAACTGTTTCTTATCTTCTGGAAAAAAATGTATAGGCATTTATATAAACCCTGGTTGTGCAATGGTTAGAATATTGCAGGCAAATTTTGTCCACTGCCAGGAGTTCAATTCTGACAAGTTCAAGGTTGACCTAGCCTTCCATCCTTCTGAGTTGGTCAAATGAGGATCCAGATTGTTGAGGGCAATATGCTGACTCTGTAAACCACTGAGAGAGGGCTGTAAAGTACTATAAAGTGATATGTAAGGCTAAATGCTATTGCTATATGATATTTATTGTATTTATTAAAGCGGCTCACAACAGCTACTTTGTCTTCTCACTTTGTACTGCTGGCCTCATTCACACAATTCTAATTTCATTTGGACTAAGAAGGTTGGAGTAATCTAAGAATTTCTTTTTAACTACTTTTATGTCAGCGTAATTAATAGAGCACATTAGAACTCTGCCAATTGGGGGTCCTTGTATGTCAGAGAAAACATGACCATTTACAGTTCCAAGGGAATGGGAAAAGCTGCTGTTTTATAAATCAGGGAACAATCTGCATGCTGGATTTGGAGAAGGAATTTCCTTTCCCCAACTCTCTCACACTAATAAATTTTAAAGGTTATCTCAAATGTTTAACAAATATAAGGCAGTAGAAAATAATAGCTGCCATATTTCTCATGAATGAATTTTTATCAGAAGAGAAAGGAGTCATATTCAATGAGGGATTGAAATATTAATTGTGAAATTTGTTGATGGTTAATGTTCATTTTACAAGGACTTATGTCATGATAGAACTGCTAAGATACAATCTCCAATAGGCACTAATATAGGTAGTACTATTACAGGTAGTATGTCCAATGGGTACTTGCGATGGGAAGATGTTAGGAGTTCTAGTTCAAGCAATCTTGATCTACTCCATTTGTTTGTCTTGTTCTAACAATCATGACTATCCTCCTGGAATTTGTCTCTCAAAGAATAGGAATTCTTTAAACTCTGGTAAGACATGTCAACAGTCAGAGAACCTGTAGTTCAAGCTATATAAGTATTTCTGTGAAACATTTTTATTATATTAAGCAATATTCAATATCCATGGCTGTAGCTAGGAAGTTATATTGCACAAAACCCTCAGCAGGAGGGTTCACAGGAATATACACATAAGAAATGGAACAGTGGAACAGCTGTTCCTTAGAAATTTGCTGTGTAAATTTTAAGGCTACTTGTGTGAAGGAGCTCCAATTCAAACATTTTATCCACATATGAAATAGACTCGAAAGTTCCAGTGCTGGGTGACAGGAATGAGATAACAAATAAAAGCAAATGAATAATAAGATGATGTGATAATAATACCCTTATTCCTTTTCCCTCCCAAATAGAATAGAATAGGAATTCTTTATTGGCCAAGTGTGATTGGACACACAAGGTATTTGTCTTGGTGCATGTGCTCTCAGTGTACATAAAAGAAAAGATACATTTGTCAAGAATCAAGAATCATAAGGTAGAACACTTAATAATAGTCATAGGGTACAATAAGCAAACAAATCATACCAGGAAACAGTCAATAAAAATTGTTAGGATACAAGCAACAAATTTACAGTCATACAGTCATAAGTGGGAGGAGATGGATGAAAGGAAGGGAGGATTAGTAATTGTAATAGTAATGCAGACTTACTATTACTATTCACATAGTTACTTGTGTGAAGGTAGCTCTAATTTCAAATGTTTTATCCACGTATGAAAAAGAATGGAAGGTGCCATGGCTGGGTGACAGTAATGAAATAGCAAATAAAAGGAAATGAATAATAAGATGATATGATAATAGTACTCTTATCCTTTTTTTAATAACTGCTTTGTGGCAACGCTGCTTGTTATTAGTCAAAAACAATTTAAATTTGATAAATAAATAAATAAATAAAAACAACTTTTTATACTTGATGTTATTCCAAATGGAGTAAGAACATATTATATAACATTTGTCCTCTCACAGCAATCCTAATCCTCTACAGAACTGAGAAGTCAAAATAATTTGGACTACTTCATCTTCTTAATTTTTCCCATTGACCATCTGATACAATTAACCAGCTGGCAGAGAGAGAGGGAGGGTGGGGTGGGGGAGAGAGAGAGAGACAGACAGACAGGCCACACCCCTAATTTTCCTCTGCTAAATTAGGAGAAAACCAGGGACTCACTTCAGGTAATCTAACTGACGAGACTGGCTGGCTGTTTGTTTCTTCACAAAGATTATACAGGTGAAACTCGAAAAATGAGAATATCGTGCAAAAGTTCATTTATTTCAGTAATGCAACTTACAAGGTGAAACTAATATATGAATAAACTCATACAGCAACAGCAAGATACGATCACTCTATATGTGTGTCTAATTGAGTATGACTAGGCTTTACAGCTCATGAGTAAACCCCAAACAAATCCACATTCTCATAAAATTAGAACTATTGTTGAAAAGTTGTAGAGTATTCTATGCTGCTCAAAGTGTCCAACACTCCTCTATCTGCTTAATTAAGCCACTACATCACCTCAAAGGTTCCGACGCCTTTTAAATCTCCAGTGGTTTCAGTAGTCCAATCCACAAATCATGGGATAAGACTGCTGACTCTTGACAGGTGCACAAAACCATCATCGGACACACCTTCCATAAGATGGAAAGGCCTCAAAAAAGGTTCATTTGCAACATATAGAAGTTTGTGGATTTTCCAAATGCCTTGTATCAAAGCACATATAATAGAACAGCTTATGCTGCAATGTGGATAAGCAGTGTAGAAGAAAAAGGTGCACAAACAAGCAGGGCTATCATGACTGCAGATCCTGGAGAGGATTTAGATAGAAGGCCATTTCAAATTATTACTCTAAGGGACTTTTCACATGTAAGTGGCACTGAGCTGTATCAGTTGCACAACGTAGCCACTCTACTTACAAGACGGCGATCTCTCACATGCGCTTCCAAATATTCTTTATTCCTTCTCTCATAGCCGCCTCCTAACCTGATACACAATAAATTCACGAAAGCATCATACTTGGGCAATAGAAAAACAGATAACTTGTCTGTTGTTCATGGTCCCAAAGTCGTTCCTTCTGATGAGAGCAACTTTTGCATCTCATTTCGAAACCAGGAAACCCTCCAAGCGAGTCTGTGAGGACAGCGAATTCGCGATGAGGCACACAATCTGCAATATGTTGAGACCCCAGTGTGACAGTTTCCACAAGTCTGTGTTGATTTGCGGGACCATTACGTCATCTTGCTGTCGGTTGGCCACTGCGTTGCTTTCAGCTAACGTCCAGTGTTCAATGCACTGTTCTTCGACAGGGAGATTTTTGATCATCTTTCATGCTGCTCCCTCCACAGACCCGTAGCTTTTACGGGATTGCTGACTTCATTTCCAGCAGACTTGCACGCTTACCATCACGTCCAACACACACACAAAAACCTGTCTCAGCGTTGCACCATGGGAGTTTAGCACCTTGACCTTCGGCCAAGCAGCTGTCCAATCCGCCTGACACTGAACGCCCATAAAGTACATCTATGGCCCATTCCAAAGACGAAAGATGAGAGACATCGAGACCCGGAAGACAATGCAGAACGACTGAAGGCCTGCTATTCGAAGCATCCTAGTCTTTCCATTATATTTACCTCAAGCAATGCTACAGATGACTGAATAGCATAATCCATCCACTGCTGCAATATGAGGAGCAGTATATAAGCTGCATAAAAGGGCCCAGACCAATACTCGCATTGCTATGCTTTTATTACATGCATATCGCATGGGCTTATACTTTTCAACGTCCAATTTTTCCCTCTCATGTACAATTCTGTTTTATTGACTCTGCATTCTAATCTTCTAATTCTAATTTGGATTTCGGGTTTTCACTGACTGTAACCCAAAATTTCATCACAATTTCATTGACATCACGCCTACAAACTATCTTGCTTGCATGTAATGAGTCTATCTCATGTATTAGTTTCATCTTTTAAGTTGCATTACTGAAATAAATGAACTTTTGCACAATATTCTCATTTTTTGAGTTTCACCTGTACTTTATGCATATTAGAACTGCATATAGTGACTGAGATAACAGGTTGCCACCCATCTGTTATTTCTGACGTGGAATAGAAATTTACTTGGGTTTACTATCTCTCTGTGTGTATGCACACGTGTGCATAGTTGGTACTAAACATCCAAGATCTTATTTGCACTGAAGCTAGAGGTCACCTCATACATTTTAAGAGGAGTGTTTTAAGAAAGGTTTTCAGCCTTAAAGAAATCCTATCATCCTTCACAGTTTTGCAAAATGAATTCTGCCCCTGGAGCTCATGCTTAAATACAACTGTAACTGATGGAGCAGAACTAAGAATATATTGAACATTGTGCATCCTCACTACTGTAAAAATTAGTCATCTATTTTAAAATTAAATCAGGGAAATGGATGGCTCAGGGAACTGCCAATGCAAAATAAATATGGGGAATATCATTTATTGAACTTGGTTACATCCTGTGTGATAAAATTGTTTGTACCATAATTGCTATAAAACATAAGTTTATTTCCAATCATGTGAGAAACACCATAAGTTCCTGTAACTGAAAGAGATGCTAGGTTGTTAGATGTTACCTTGTCCAAATAAGAGTTCCATACTCTTTGATCACACAGCTTCTTTGTAACTACTTGATTATGAGTAACCTATTGTTCATCTCATCAACAGAGAATAGCCCAGTAAAAAGAAAAGATAAACACTCTGACTAAATCACTTTTGAATTAACTTAATTTTGGCAAAAGTAGGAGCTGATTCATAATAAATTAAGGGAAGGACAATGAATCTGGAGTCAAACCCTCATTCCTGGAAGCCATCCTAATACCTTAATGATTGGAATGCCAAATTGTTGCCATTTTTTAAATATAAATTCATGCCAAAGGCTTTTCTAGTAGAGCAGCTTTTGTGGATTCTGAGGCCCATCAAGATAATGAATCATTATTTATTCATGCATTTATTTATCATATTTCTATACTGCTCAGTTTTTTTTCTCATCAACCTCTCCTCAAAGACTGATCTGCCTATTTCAATTGTTCCTCATGCTGCATTTGCATCCCAGCAGAATAACTCAAGTTAGACCTTTGTACTCAATCAGGCCAAAGGGAGCTTTCTCCAGAGTCCATAATTTTTACATTCTCTTTCATCTACTTGGAGAAGAACAGTCTGGAGGCATTTTGGAAAAAGACATTTTGAGTAAACAAATTGATTTATTTGCCTGGGGTTTTTTAGATGCATGATGATGATGATGATGATGATGATGATGATGATGATGATATGCATCCATGAAAATTTGTGGGATTTTTCAGACCAAGCAATAGCCTACCTCCTTTTTTTTTTTAACATGGCATAGAGAGTAAGGTGAATAAAGGTAGACCAAGCAAGAGGTCAAACATTACAAAAATGATTACTGAGTTTATTAGCTGGCCTGGAAATCACATTTCTAACAGTGATAATAAACAACTTTCAAATCTCACACTGTATATTAAAAAGAATTAATGAGAAAACTTTATAGCTCCTTGGCTGCATGTGATGGAAATACTTCTCCAGATGTAAGGCAACTGTTTATGGAATTTAAAAGAGCTGTGTTATTCCAAAGAGTTAACTAGTTGTTTTAAATATTTCTGGGAAACATTATTTCCTCATGATTCGACTCCCCGATTTCTTTTCTATGTTATTTTTATCTGATGCTAACAAGTACATAGGGGGTGTATGAAGCACATTTCCAACATAATATTTATGTTCTGATATCACATCCCTGTATATGAGGCATGTAAACTTGTACTGTAATAATACCTGTCATTTAAAACCACCCATGTTATAATAGAAACCCTTTATCTATATACCTGCCAAGATATCTAGCTAATTTTTCAACCATTAACAGGATGGTTTGCACACAATTATGTGTGCAAAGATATAATTATGAACAACGTGTATTTTAATATTGGTAAACATTAAAGCATTTTAATGTTGGTAAATGAATTGAAAACCTATAAAAAATACAGCCATATGAAATCCCTTATTGGCACAAATAGGAGAAAACCATAACATATCCAACGGTGACAGAACCAGCAAAGCACAGCGAGCAGAACAAATCCCTCTTTCTTAATTGAAAGAGACTTCTGTTCAGAACCTGGTTTAAAAATAGTTCTAATGGAAAAGATCACTAAACCTGTGTTTATAAAGAGTCTGTATAAGTCTGGCAAGCACAACAAAAAATGCCTGTTGGGCATTACATGGATGTAATGCCAGCATCCCAAGCCAAAATGGCCTTGGATGGCTCTGCCCTATGACTAGAGAAGAAGAAGCCTCTACCAGCTCCTGTGGCCTATAAAAGCTTGGCAGATCCCAACCACTGATCCCATCAGCAGCCAAATGGAAAGATACCAAACACCATCCAAAGCAAAAATTAAGCTAAGAAAAGAGAAAGAAACAGCTTTAAAACATCCACCCATCTCTTGTCTGTGTGTGTCAGAGGTGGTATTCAGCAGATTCTGACCAGTTCTGGAGAGCCGGTAGCAGAAATTTTGAGTAGTTTGGAGAACCAGCAAATATCACCTTTGTCTGGAGATTTTACAGTATCCCTCCCCTGCCATGCCCACCAAGCCATGCCTACAGAACCGGTAGTAAAAAAAAATGAATCCCACCACTGGTCTATGTCCATCTGTCCATCTTTCCCTCTCTCCTTCTCCCTCCCCTCCCTCCCTGCCCTCTCTCTCTCACACACAAAGAGGTGGATTCTCTAAGCTGCCTCAGGAATAATGAGGGGCACACGTTTTTGTTGTAAGCAAATGAGGTAGAGACCAATGCTATAAAATTAGTCAAAGACCTCTCACAGATCAGGAAATCTGTCCCAAAGTCCTTTAGCCTGCCTCAGTCTCTGACCACAGAACCTGCCTGACACTTTTCATGCTATTAGCCAATTTATCCTGATTTTCAGCATGCCATTGTCAGCTGGCATATTTCATCGTTTTGGTTGTCCGTTGATTTCTCTTATTTGTTACAAAGATTCATGTTATTTAATCCACAAGTATTGTGATTTGAGGGTCTTTGGGGACATTAGAATTAGCTCATCAAGATTTAGAATTATCTGATTTTATCTATGCCAGCTTCCTGTAAACTTCCCTGAGACTCTTTGCAGTGGCAAATTGCTTAAGAAGAAGCCCTTCTCTGGAAACATGAAAAACAGCCTGGTATTTATAACATCAGGTAAAAACAACAACACGAAGCCTTGGGTGAGCTTCATTTATGAAAGTCAACCACTGCTGGCATTCAGCTAATTGAAACGGGTGGCTGTCTGTATTAGGTTTATTTGCAGCATATTGTGTTAACTCTATTTCGATCACATGGGAACTCACTTCATCTCTCCACGATGAGTCTTTAAGCAGGGAAGTAATGTGAAAATATCTGCGAAAAGGAGACATAGTGATCTAAATGATCGGATACCAGATTTGAATTGTTAATGGAATGATATGGCATACATATCTTGTCTAGCCATAAAAAAAGTGCTTGAGGGTCTAAGGAGCTAATTGCATGCAGCCAAATAAACCTTTCTTTGCAGGAATTTCAGGGAAATTCAGATCCATTGTAACCCTATCAAAGTGGCATTAAGTCAACAAGAACTGCTTATTTGGGGAAGAAAACACTGTGGTAAGGGGCAGTTATTCATTCAGATACATTCTGAACAGGGATGGACTGACTGTCTCAAGGAATCTACAAGAATTCCAGGATAAAACAAAAAACAAAGCTAAGAAAACACATTGCTTCAGAACTGATTGAGAAGAGGTGAGTGGAAGACACAAGAATGAAAGTGCAGCATCTGAACTAGCTGTGTTATTTTTCTGACTCATTAAACTAGCCATGGTGTTTTCCAGGACCATTGTTTTCCGCATGGCTGCTACAGGGAAGTTTCTGCATTATATGTTGACCCTGGAAATAGTCATGGCTGCTTTACTGAATTATGGTTTATAGGCTGTGGCTTTATCTCGGTGAGATGAATGAATCTAGCCATTGAACTTCCTGCTGAATGAACAAAGAATAAATGGCTCAACAACCTCATTTTACAGAATGTGTTATTTGATTTTCAGAAAGCTTGAATAGTGTGAATCCCATAAAGCCAATTTTATTCATTGTATTTGCAAGTGTAGGCCATTTATTCCAAGTCAAATGGCCATATGTTATCAAATGTTAACAGTTCATTTCTTTATGAGAACGTATTTAGAGATTGCATGCAAACTTTTGCATAATGAAGTTATTATAAGGCAGCAGCCTCATTACTTAGCAACAAGTACTTTTTAATGCAGTGAGTGTTGCTTCTGATTATTATTCCTAACAGTGCACTACAAGTGAATTAAACATCCAAAAGAAACAATATATGTACTTTGGAATTCAGCTGTGGAGTCCTTGGTGCTCTCTTGGTTTGGATGTTGGCTTGCAGATGCTCCATTACCTGACTGGGCAACATTACCAATTCTAATGAGTGTGGGATTTAAATACTTTAGCTTGCTCTGTCAGTGTTGGTGGGAAGCAATTTTCTCCTTGGTAGGTCTTTGAATGAGATATTTTCTGCTTGACTATTGGTCTAGTATTAATCCCTCCTTATCCTGGGTGTTAGTTATTGGAGAAAAGGGTGCTGGTCTTTTTGTTTTCTTCATAGCTTTTGCACTGTCTTTTTTGAATGGTATTTAAATGTGGCTTATCTCTATCTCCACTGATCACAGATTGGTCTTATTTGCCACATCTCCAGGAAATCTCTTGCATTTTTAAATGTAGGCTGTTCTAAGATGCCCACAGTTCTCCCATTGGAAAGGATGGTTGACTATGTCTAGGTGTTGTGAGATTCAGGAATGTTCATCTTGTCTTCTGACTGCTGTTGATCATCATGGATGAACATCTGCTAGACTTCTGCCTTTCTATCCTACATAGTTATTATAAGAGTCCTTACTCTGAATGTTGTAAATTTTTGTTTCTTTTGTGTTCCTGGGTCTTTAAGATGTTTTGGAAGGCTTTAGTTAGTTTGTGTGCTACAGCGATACCATGTAGTTGTAATAATCTGTTGGTTGCTTCTGAGATGTTTTGATGTAGCTTGTGTTGATTGTACTTGTCTAATACAAACACATTCCATCAATAGAGAACAAAGAAAATGGAAATAGACTTCAATATACAACAACTTTCAACAAAATAGACTTTATCAGAAAATGCCTGATCACTCAATCCATTGCAAAACAATTTATAAAACACATCACTCAAAGAGACAATTAAAAAAGCTAAGAATGAAGTAAAAAGACCATTTTATTTGCTCTGGCAACTCTCTGGCAACCAATACCCAGATAAGGACGAATTAACACCAGACAAACAATTAAACAGAAAACAATCCCCCAATCAAAGAACTACCAATGAATAAAACCCCACCAACTGGCTGGACAAGATACTACATATAAAGAGCAAACCCTACACTCACTAGCACTGATGATCTGAACATCTGCAAGCAAAAAAACAAGCTTAGAGAACACCAAATAGTCCACAGTGAATTAAACCTGTTCCTGCCCTCAGCAATCATTTGTACTGTCTTTAAAAAAAATCTTTAAAGCTATTTGGAACATATTACTCATGCCCACCTCCTGAATTCACTATTGTAGCTGGAGCTTTCACAGCTTGAATGGCTACCTTTGAAATTTGAAGGATTTATCAGACTCATATAAAGAAAGCATTTTAGCCCTAAATCTGAATGTTGCTTCAAAAACTCAGTGTGATGCTAATAGACTAGACATCTGGGTAAATGACTCTTTCAGTGGATTACAGTGATTTGAGAATAAAAGAGGGCATTTAGATGGTGACTTAGGAAAACATTAAACAAACGAAGCAACTATTCCATTATTCTATACAATGCAAATAAACACTTTTGTCCTCTGCTCATCTAGCTGGCTTGCTCTTTGGAGGCAATGATTTTGTTAAGTTTAGTTTTGTAATTTACTACTTTCCTCTAACATCAAAGGAGATAATTAAACTAAATTCTTTGGAGCTGAATAATTATTTTGCTACAAAGAACTTTCAGTTTTCTCTACAGTATTGTAATGTGCTACATATTCTGCTTCCTTATTTTTTCTTCCTTGTGGTTAAGATTACTTTCCCTAGAATCAAGATTGCAGGAAAACTAGACAGTCTTTAAAATGTCTAATAGCATTCCCCTAAACAATTGCTAGTTGTTATAAATATCTGATCCTTTAAGTCAGTCTGTCCCCAAGCAGGACCCCAGTGTGAACAAACAAAACCTCAGAAATTAGAGGTGTTCTTCTATCTACAAAACATATCACTACAGAGGACATTTTCAGGAACTTTCCCCATCTCCCAGTTTTTCTTACATGACTGATGACACCCATATTCAAGAATACTGTTGTTTAATCTACAAAACATGGGATCTCTCAAATCAGAATAATTTTCAGCTTGAGAAGGTTATGAGCAACAATTTGGAGATCTGATAAACCTCAAATAGTATGTTTGCAACAAGATGCATTTAAGAGTAAGTGCTGAAGGGAGACTTCCGGTTGGGCACTGCATTGATGTGGAGCTGAGGAGCAGATCGCCGCTCTGAAAGGATCCAATTTTTGCTGTTTGGTGGCTTCCAGGAGCGTGTCGGACCTCAGAAGAGTAGACAGATGAAAGGGGAAGACCTGGAGGTCTCAGGGAGGTGCTGCAATCCCGGAGACTACAAGAGAATCCCACAAAAACCAACAGCAGAAGAGGGAGATCGTACAGATCAGAACCAAAGATGTGGCAGCCCAGCAGCTTAAAGAAGAAGAAAGGAAGCAGAGAGTGGAGAACAGCAAATTGAGTAGTGGAAAGGTGAAATTAAAGAAGATTTCCAAAATACTGATTTATACTACAAAGGGAAATTGAAAATTGAAACGCCAAACCGAATAGTGTAGCGAAACAGCAGAAACATCAGAAGGAGTTCTGACTAAAGAAACGGCAGTAATTCGTGTTGATTAATGGAGTGCTGAAAATGGAGGAGCTTAAGGGTGAGACAACAGTGTTTACTTTTATCTTGAAAGTTGAAAAGTGGGTTGTACAATTATATTTTTTGGCATTTGACGTATGAGAACTGTGGGAAGAAAGAGAAAGAGAAAGTGACATTGATGGTGTCCAGGTGAGACAGAGAGATCGGAAGAACAGCTGAGAGTAAAAACTTGAAAGGAGAACAATTGACCCTTTGAAAGATTTCAGGAAAGGATTGAGGAAAGAAACTTTATAACTGCAGTATTTGCCTGATAACTGTGATAACAAAAAAAGGAAGAACTAAAATAACTAAGATTTACAAGTGGAACTGGGTCCATGTGGAGAAAAAGAAAAAAGGAGCAAGAAGAAGAAGCCACAACAGAATGGAGAAACGAAATGGTGGAAGTGACTGTGCAAATTTAAAGAGGACATTTTGAACTCGAACCAAGAACTGTAATAAGGTATTTATCCAAGAAGAAGAAGAAGAAGAAGAAGAAGAAGAAGAAGAAGAAGAAGAAGAAGAAGAAGAAGAAGAAGAAGAAGA
>BHFT01005226.1:0-19670 GCA_004320025.1 Laticauda laticaudata
GCTTTCCCTGAAAGGCCACTACGTCTCCTTGCCGGCACGCTTGACCACCCCTTCTAGCTCTAAGCTCCACTTCCTCACCTGACAATTCGGAGCGCTATCCGTGGTGCGTTCGTTATGTTTATACCTTGCCTCCTAGACTGACTGCTCTGCCATATCGTCCTGGTATTTACTCCCGGATACTAAGAGGACAGCGATCCCTCCGCTCGATTAATAGAAGAGGATTCAAAAGGCAGGATCCTCTCCCTTCCATACAAAGGACTTGGCGGGCTTCTGAAGATCGACTTCACCCGACAAAAGGTCCGGTAATCGCGCCAGCGCAGAGATTTTGGACTCCTCTTGGTTGCGTTTATTTCCTCCACCATCAGTAGCTGGATCCTCGGGAAGGACCCACAGCTACCCAAAATCTAGTCCTCCCGCAGACCTGTATGGGCTGATCGGATGCCAGCTTGTGGATTTGCGTGATTTGAAGTCGGCTCTGAATTCTGCCAGTGTGCCTTTACACCTCATCAGCAAGCGACACTTCGCCCCATCTGTGGACGATGAGAAAGGTACATGGGCACTCTGCTGCCTGACATAAGCCTTGATCTGCCTGATACAGGTTCCATAACTACCTTTCACGCTCGGACAGAGGAATTCAAGCAGCTGGCTGTAAGTTTTCGGCGACTTGCTTCTCTTGCGCGCTCGACGCCACACTGTGAGGAATTGTCAGAGAAGTAAGAGCATTGTTTGTATCAACATAGAGACAAAAGCCATCTAAGATAACGACCGCGTGAAAAAGATGGGTCGGCCGTGAGCAGTTGATGTGATCGCTTCATCCACATCACGACCCTTGCACTGAACCCGCTCGCTGCGTATAGCGGCGTCTGCCGATAGCTCGACCCGGGTGGTTTTCATCTCTGCTGGCTTTTACAACCGCTCCTGCCAGTCCGCTTATCTAGGCCTTCAGCTTCGGTGGCCACCAATCAGGAGGGGGACAGCTCACCAGAATCATCCTACGTATCGAGGAGCGCTATCGCTTCTACCGTTCGGAGTCCCCAGTATCAGTACTTTGCAATTAACAGGCTTCTCACCGGGTCCCTCACAAGGGTGAGAATGGAATTTTCCCGCACATTCACTGTTCTCCGCCAGATGGTTGACTGGACGGCCTTACACGGCATCGTGCCATGCTTAGAAGCCCTCACCTTCGCTTTCTGGCCTGGCTCATCATGGCTCCACCCCGCCCGATGCCTACACCTATGGTATCTCATGGGATCATGACTCTGGCCTGTTACTATTTACCTCTGCTTCACACATACCCGCGCGCTCTCGGTTGCCGCATGCATTCCCTCTGGTCCCTCCCTGAAGGACAGGGTTCTGATCTGTCAGAAGTTTTGGCTTGCTTTCATCTGTTCCTTTGCCGTCCTAAACAAGGAGAGATTTCTTTGACACAGCCGGTGCCAGGCCAAAACTAAGCGCCTGCTAAAAGCAGGGCCTGGTCAGCTGTTAGTCTATCAGAGCCGCTCATTCCCTCAGTACCACTTTCCTCCTGTCGTAAAGGGGTCTGCCTCTGACCAGGGGACTTCTGCCACTCATGCGTCATGGTATGCGGCAACGTTGCGAGAGCGTCCGTGTCCATGTGAAAGATTCCGATCTTACTCCTCTCCTCCTCCTCCTCTTGGAGAGGCAACGCGCGGGTCTCCCCGCGTGTATATAGTGTCATTCTGGACTTGGTGTTGTTCTCACAACCACTCGTTGTCGAGTGACAGCTACGCCAGTAGGCTTGGGGGCTCTCCTTATGGTCCCAGTCATCCCAGCGCTTATAGGGTTTGCAAAGGTTCTGGACCCAGTCTACCGCCGTGTTACAGCCCCCGCTGCTCTCCGCGTCGCATATATCCCTATGGACATGACAATACGTCCCCTATCTCCGATCCGCGCTTATCACCTTCCTCTTCTCGGGACCTTCCGCTCAATGTAAAGACTGTCACCCGCTGGCCGGAACGATCAACCACAGGTCCTGCGGCCCTCTAGATGTCGGAACCGTGATACTGTCGCTTCAGAACGCGGCCATAGCGTCTGGTTGTGTGTTCTCAGTACCCCCTGTAGCCCCCCCCAATATAACAATGCCCATTTGGGCTTTATTCGGTTCCTTGTGGATTAAGCTGCGCTCTGGATGGAAAGGGAGGATTGTCTAGAGGTACGGCTAGGAGCGAGTGTGAAACGAAACGTGACAGATGTGGAAGAGCGGGCCACCCTGAGCATAGCAGTGGAACCTCTAACCGAAGAATGTCCTGTCTATTTGCTTTTGTAAGGCTTCATGGCGCCTAAAGTGTACATGTGCCTTTTCTGGACTTTAGAATTTCCACTGTGTTTTGATTTTATTGAAATTTAAAATATCTTATCACTGTAAAGTAGTTTTTACCAGAGTATGTATAGTATGATTGTAATATTATCTTAATAAACATTATTGCTATGTCAATTGCTTTGTAATTTGCTCCTTTATGAATAGTGTTGCATTGGACTAGTTTGCTTCAGTATTCCACATCGGGCTCTGCCAGTATTACTATAATAGACCCAACAATTAACTTTAGAATCGAGTAGTGCCAATTGCCAAATATCAAACGAGTGAAGACGAGCCCGTAGGCCCCCCGGAGTTAAGTTCCACGGTATCTGTGCTCATACAAGTGCACTTCCACGACACGCCTGTGCCCTATCCCTGCGCAATCGTAGCTCGCGGGGACGACCCTCGACCGCTAGGCTAGCTTAAGCTCGACCGGACCTGCGCCACTGGAATATAGGCTGTGCCCAGGGGTCTTGAGCCCCCCAACAACCGGTAAGCAAAATTAATTATCCGTTACCGAGCTTTGGCATGGCCGTTCAGACGCACAAGACATAGAGGTATAGACCAGCTCTCCAGCGAATCTGATTCAGCCACTCACGTGACAGATTCCGACCAGGGGATTCTGTCTGTCTTTGCGGAGCGACTGAAAAAAAATCCCTCTACACGACAGCTGCGCACAAAAGATAAATTATGGGCACGCCAGCCACGGAGGTGGCCACTCAACTGAGTGGCCCTTCCAATAGTTAAAGTGCTGTTCACGCTCCTTCTCGAGCAGCAGGCTTCCCTGGCCTTGTGTCAAACCAAGCCAGAGAGCTCAAACGAAGAGGCCTGAAGCCTCTCAAATAATCAGAACGCGGAAGAAAGAAATGTGGGAAATAATCACACCCACTGAAGCAAATGCATTCAGGGGGGCCTGGGCCTGGCCAAATCTCGCCCTGTCCCACAAGCTGAAGAATTATGACGCCTTTTCAAATATATGAATATCCAACGGCCTCTCAAGCAAGTCAATGCGAGTTAACAGACCACTCAGCCAGCAATCATAATCACTGGCGAGAGGTCGATAGACCACTAAATTTTGGTTGTGAGGTAAGTGCACGCAGGCTTTCGGAGCTCCAAAATAAGATATCGTCTGGCACCCGACCCACCTTTTTTTTGGGGTGGTGCTGGGGGGTGGGGCCTTACTCTCTGCGGCTCCAGATGAACAGCACTTCCCTTAAGCCGGGCTTCTGCAGTCACCTTGATAAGGATCTTGAGAGAGGATAGAAGAACCAAACCTGGGGATAAAAACTCAAAGGAAAACCGAATTGCAGGCAATACCTCTACGATATTCCTCGTTCAGTCAAGAAGTATGCAATGCATTCGCCTGTCTTGCATGAGGGGATTACAGAGCTCCACACAATAACCTTGCTGAGGACAAAATGCTGAGGAGGAGTCACGTATAGTGGAGAGAGGCAAGATTGTTCCACCAAATCAAGCTCAGCCTGTGAATGCAGAGACTAAGCACCTCCCACTACTGGATGCTCTGAGCAGCTCATAGGAGAATTTAATTCTAATGGAAACTACTCTTGGACTACATGGGATCATGCCACATCCAAAATGTATATTTTAGGGTTTATATCTTAATTATTAATTATATCTGATGTATAATTTATAGTACTGATTTAATATATGGGTTACTATTTACAGTCTTTTTTATTATTTGAATTGTATAAACATTTTTAAATTAAAACTCTAGAGGGACATGTGAGCTTTGATTAAAAAAAACAGATCTAAAATATCTTGCATTATTATAAGCTTCTAATGATTCATTGAATTATATTGGTTTTATAACATTTCAGAATTATTGTTTATTCACCCCTATTTCACTGCCTATTTGTATTATCTGTTTCTTTCTTTGAAAATAAATAACAATAAATTGGGGGATAAAAATAAAAAATAAAAAATAAAAACATTTTGGCTGCTTTCTATCTTAGTAACTTTCATGACCAGGTATTTAATAGACCAAAGTGTTACTTAGCGGTTTGGTAGTTTAATTTGCTATCCCTTGTGGGTCTTTTCCATGGATATTTTTCTGAGTTCAGATTAACTGTTTCTCTCATAGGACTATTTAGCTCCTCCAAATAACATGCCTACATTATATAGGGAAACTTTCACTCTATCCTCTCTGGATCAATCCAGTGGTACAATTTTCCATAATATTCATGCAGCAATATTTGGACCCCATTTGGACTCTAGTCTTCTCCTAAAAAGATGAGCCTTGTCTACTCTTGGAAACACAACCTCAGAAGAACTGCAAGATTTATCCATCCCATCTCAGCATTTGGAAAAAGTGTGAGGTTCACACTCATTTTTCATATTATCATAATTATAAGGAAAATCAAACCATAAAGATATTGCTAATATTATTATGATTTAGCTTTTTCCTGAAATTTCTACAGTTCAGCTTAGAAGAAAAATTGAAACATAAACCCTTTGTTGTTGTTATTATTATGCTCCCCCTTTTTTTTTCTTGAAATCCCTAGTTCAATTTAGAAGGGAAGCAATTACTCAGAACTCCACCTTTCTCCCCACTAGAGGTCAGTGCTGTCAACTGCTTAAGGCCCTGTCACACTGCCCAACGGATGCAAAACGTTAGTAAAAAGGACACAGCGGACGAGAAAAATGTTCCATCGCGTTGTTATCCGCTCTCAGAAGGGGCAAACATTTGCATAACCGGAGCAGATAAATGGAAAGGAACGGAACGCGGGGAGGACGCAGAGAGGATGGAAAGGCGATGCGGAACGGCAAGCCCTAGCTTAATGAGAGTGGATTGAGATGTGGATGGCTTATCATCCGTTAAGGCTTCCGGGGGAAGGCGCGTCAGCAAAAGCGCGGTACGCGGAATTGGATCACAGCAGATGCAGAGCGGATGCTTCCTAGCGGATGCAGAGAGGAAGCTAACAGATGCTAGTATTAAAATTGCGCATGTGGCGGGAAAGGATGCATTGTTTCGTATTATTTCCCCGCGGACTTTAATAAGGGAAGCAGTCTCGGTAAATCATTGGTCAACTATTGATGGTGGACGGATTGACAGCACGGTGGAGAGCTCAGCCAACTCACATGAAAAATGCCTGCCGCATAAGATTAGCTGCAATTCTTGTGTAAGTTGTCAAGCCGTCTCTGATGCCAGCCTTCGAGTCTGTAACGCCTCGCCTGCATTAGCCCTACGTCTTTCCATATAGCCCTGCCTAGCCTTCCCTTGCCAGCCTGCTTGTCTTGCCTTGCTTTGAGCAGGAGGGCATATATGGCCAAGCCACGCCCTCTGTCTGCGTCAGCCTTGTTTGGCCTCGACAGCTTGGCGGAGCACGAGCCATTGAGATCTTATACCATGATATCGTCCTTGCAGCCTTCGGTTTGCACTGCCTCGTGCGCGAGCCTTCCTGCAGGCCTTGTTGGCCTGCTGGGCCTCGGCGGGAACGGTTTCTTGCCAGCTCCTTGTTTGCCGCAAGCTTGGAGAGATGCCTGCTGCTATGGAAGCCCTTTCCTGCCATGTTCGTGTGGGGCTTGCCTGCCTCCCTGCAGCCTTCCTGCCGCCCTTGAGATATATGCCAGCCCTCCCTGCGCAGCCAGGGCAACCCCAAAACCAATGCGGAAGCACAGCGAAGGCCGTCAAGATCTGCTGCAAGCCCTTGCAAGAGGGGGGACAGGGCTACCATCCCGCCCCCGTTTTGTGCTTCCCACCTGTTTGCCGATGCTGGCTTCTAGGGAGTTGAGCGTGGGTGTATATTCTCTGCAAGGGCCTAAGGATACTTATTCAGTTTCTGCATCCAGCATCCGATACGTTCGGATCCTGCTTTTGCAGACGAAATAAGCGCAGGGTGGGAGGGAAGAGGGGAGGATGGGTGCAGTCAGGGTGGAGCGTTTGGACCCGGGTCTCCACAAGAAGCCAAGTCCAAGGGGCTCGTGTTCAAGTAGGAGCGCCCGAGCTCTCTGTTCATGCTGGGCTTCTGCAGCATCGGATGAACTCTTCTGGGGCTTGGGGCTTCTGGCTGCTACAATTGCTTTGAGACGGACTGTTGACAAGCACCACATCTCAGCACCAGGCACCTTCCACAGCACCTGGAACCCTTCGACTGAGAGCTTTGAGTCGACAAGAGGAGGCCAAGAGACTCATTTTTGTTTTCACTAGATTGTGGTGTTATAAAGCGTCTATTTCTTGATTCACACTTTACTT
Organism: Laticauda laticaudata; assembly: GCA_004320025.1. Lineage (NCBI taxonomy): Eukaryota > Metazoa > Chordata > Lepidosauria > Squamata > Elapidae > Laticauda > Laticauda laticaudata. The sequence goes on from BHFT01005226.1 coordinate 6,531, forward strand.
GATTCATTTGGTGGTCACGTGGTTTATAATCAATTATTTAAGATGTCTTGCTGGAAAACTTTTAGGCTAAATGGTTTTATTAGCCTTTACACATGCTTATAGGGGATGGAGTTAAGAGATGTGAGCACGTGGAATTGTGGCTTTAAGTTATATCGCACGCTGCGTATGGAGTTGGACATAGTGCATGTGTGTATGTGGTCAGGGATATCTACGCTGTTGGATGTGTTAAATTATGCTCGTTGAGGATAGATAAACCTCCAGCGGCAAGCATAGTGGGGTACTGGATTGGTCCACCTTGTGTCAGATTGCCAACATTCGGTGATGAGCCTTTATTATCAATAACAATGTAATCAATCATCCACACAATGTCAACATAACACAACTCTTTATTAAATGCCCTGTTCATTGTAGGCCCACCCAACATACATGGCCCAATCTATCCGTGTGATGAGACAGCCTCAAGGAAGCAATCCATTAATCATCTATCATCCTGTCTTGCCATCTCCACTGCTCCAACTGGCGGAGGGTTGCACACCAGTGTTTCAGGAGGTTGCGCTGCTTCTTCCCTTCACGTGAGCTCTGTTGGGGCCTTGCACATCCTGAGTGTCTATCAGTTTCGCCCTTGCCTCCATTCTCCAGGCTCCATGTCCCATTGCCTTGCTGGAGGTCCACGAGCCTGTTCTGCCTAAGACTGGGTAGCGGGTGCGCATGAGATTGTGCAGGATGCAGCAAGCTTCCATGATCCTCCTCATGTCTCTGGGCGATGCTGCATGGTGGTGAGAAGTACCTGGAACCGGTTGGCCAGGATGCAAAGGCGTTCTCCACCACCCGCCTTGTCCTGGACAGCCTGTAGTTGAAGATCTCTCTCTTCACGGGTGAGGTATTTGGAGTGTAGGGCTTCATGAGGTAGATTGTGAGGGAGAGGTGTCATCCCCCACGATGAAGTAGGCACATCTTGCGTGTCGTTGGGCAGGGGTTCTGGATCTGGGAAGCCCATGATGAGGTTGCGTTCCAGCCCACCCTTGAGGTCACTTGCGTTGTATACCTGGGCATCTGAAGATGAGCCGTTGCCTGATAGAATCGATGTACCATGAACTTGATGAGTCAGCATTGATCTGGCGAAGAGGATTATGCTGCTGAAGAAGCCCTTTTGTAGTTGTGATAAGAAGACCCTGAGTTGGCTGACGCTTTGCAGGCCACGTGCTTGCCATCGATGGTTCCAACGGTGTTGGGAGTTCCAACCTCTGATGTACCCATTGCTCTGCAACTTTCTTCCATCCTTCTTCAGTGAGGGGCACTGGAGGAGCTCCTCCTTGTATTCTTCGATGATGGCTGCATCACTTCTTCTCGCACCTTACAAGTGTTTTTTTGTCTTATGGTGTTGATGGTGCACCTCATGCTATGTACTGCATCTCCCTGTAGGTGGTTCCTGAGGCCAGGTGGTGGAGAGTGAGATGCCACCTTGAGCCCAGGTTCCGAGCGGGCCGGAAGTTGTGTTTGCCTTGGTCAACCTGGTTGTCAGCCGCTGCACAACTTGTTCAAACATGGCTGGAGGGCATCCTATGAAGTTCTGGAATGCACGAGTGTCTTCGTTCCTGAGCTCACCATCAGCTTTTTTGTACAGTCGTCCTCTGCTCTTCTGGCGAACATCTTGCGAACCAGACGCTTCTTGGCGCCTCTTTTTCTTCCTGTAGTAGAAACATTTCGCACTCGTTTGCAGAAGGATGTGTGGATGCAAAAGGACTTTGTTACGATCCAGCGGTGGACATGACTGGATGCTGTGAAGAGGAAGAGCCAGATGAAGGCTGCAGAGGTCCGCGACCGCAGGGCTGCGTGTCTCTGAAGTGAGATCCAGATGAGTTGCTCCCCTTTTATAGGCAGTATAGGTTTTTCCCCCTAGGTGTCCTTTTGCAATCCTCACTAGGCATCCTCTAGACATCCTTATATATCTGAGATAGGTCCCCTCTGCGAACGTTTTTTTCCTGTTTTACATGCTTTGTTTCCATTCTGCATCCTGTTCCGCGTGTCTATTGCCGCTTCCTCCCTGCGTCCATTTTACCGCTGGAACAGATGGAGTTTGCACTGATCGGCAGCGGATGCCTAGCGATATAGCGGATACGTAACGGTATGCAGAACGGATGCCTAGAGGATGCGTTAACGGATGCAGAACGGACGAATTGGATTCATTTATCCGCTCATCAAAAGTTTTTGAAGGAGCTCTAAAACTTTCTGAGCGGATGAAACGTCAATAAACGGATGCTGGACGGATAGAGAGGAAGCAAAACGTATGCAGTGAGTACAGAATGAATGCATTGCATTAATCAACGGATGGCAAGTGTTTCTCTCCATTTTACATCCTCTTTCCCTCCGTTGGTGCAGTGTGACAGGGGCTTTAACAACTCAGTGAATGATGGTTTCTTTTCTGGAAAAATTGTGATTCATCAAGCTTATGTTTTATATGTATTATAAATCCAGCATTACATATCTACCCAGACTTTTTCCTGTCTCTGTGGATTCCTGGTTTAAAACAGAACAAGGAAAAGGGAGCAGAGCAAATGATAGAGAGCATGGGAAGAGTGAGATGCTCATAACACAAAGTTTTGAAAATGAGAGCAAAGAAAACAATTACTTTAAACAAAAATTTATGTTGTATCTTGAGATGATACAAATTTGTGAATTTGTGTGTGCTTTAATAAAAAAGGATAGAAATAATTTGAAATTTTAAAATAAATGGAAGAGAAAGCTAAACCAGAATATTTATTTACATAGAGTATTGAATAATTAACTCTTGAGAGTCTAGGTTTCAGTCTTTACATGTCTAACATGTAATTTGTCATCTCTTTTCTTCTGACAAAATTCCCATAATTTACTAGAGGGGCTGGTAGAGGACGATTCTCTTGTGCATCTAGGTATGAGACATTTTTTGATTTAATTTTTATTAGAAATTATCACAAATCTCAATAAATGAGACAGAATTTGAGAGAACCTAAACATATATAAGGCAGACTGGTGAAAGTCTGATCAAGGGTACTGCCTACTCTACCAAAAACACCTAATTAATTATTGCATGGCAGGTTCATTCTTTTGTTCTGGGGAAATCAAAAGAAGATATGGGAAATTTCAATCCCAGCCTCTCTTCTTTCTAAGTAGAAAGAAAAGGAGACAATCTGAGCCAGTTTAAAAATCTAGTGATGGAAACCTCACTCCATGTCTGTGCAAGGCTGCTGTAATGGCAGTTATGGAAATTCTTCAAGTTTGAATATCCTCCATTGAGGCTTAAGATCGGCTCTGGACACACACAACTTATTTGTCTATGGAGAATCTCAGTCATCCAGATCATGGTTGTCCCAAGGGTGCTTTTTCAAGAGGCATCTAGACTTTGTTTTTCCTTGAAGAAGTTTTGCTTCTCATCCAAGAAGCTTCTTCAGCTTCTTGGGTGAGAAACGAAATGTCTTCAAGGGAAAAACAAAGAGAGTACAGTTGCCTTTTGAAGAAAGCACTTTTTGGGACAAAACTTAATATTTTCTTATTAAGGGTTTATCCTATGTGGTTAACGTACATGTATGTATCATCGGAGCAGTGTGATTCTTTGCAGATGGAGACAAAATAAATACTGTCTTATTTAAAAAGTATTTTAAAAAATTAAAATATTTCTTGCAGTGCACATACATTGGTGTATCCATTCATGTAACATAATTATTTGAAAGAGCAGTTTTGATATCAATAGGGGTAATTCTGATCTTTACCAATATCAAAGCAAAATTCTGGTCAGCATATTTCTACCAATGTTCAAAAAGCAGCATCTGTGCTGATTTTCCATCCCTGATTCTTCAACAATACTCTCTGCTGTCACATTTGAACAGTTCCCTAATGCTGCCTCCAAGCAAACTATATGAAGATCTCTCCTTCCCCCACTGCAACATCTGCCACTTGTCAGTGATTGGCACTCTGCGATAGCAGCAGCTGTTTCAAGCAGAAATAAGATTTAATTCAGAAAGAATTTTTTTCCACTTGCTACCTTGCTGCTTCTTGTTGATGTTTTCCCCTCTGGTCATACCTAATGTGTCATATTTCAGAAACACACATTCTCTACATAATTTTCATAAATTTCTAATTATAAAATGGTGCATATATAATCAATCTAGCTTCTTTCTGAACTCAAATTTAAAATTACAACATCATCATTGAAGCCTTTCTGGAGTGGTGCAGTTGCCTAGAGGTGGAACTCTCGCCTCACAATCAGGAGGCTGTCAGTTCTATCCTAGGTAGAGGCAGATATTTCTCTCTCTCTGGGCACACTGAGAATATATCTGCTGAACAAAACTCCACACTGGTGACAGGAAGGGCACCCGACTATTAAAACACTCTACTTGCTCCATTCAGTTGCCCAGACTCCATCCCGCAAAGGATTATGGGGGTCGTTAAGTGAAGATGAAATAAAGCCTCTCTTCAGCAGAAGTTCTGCTGAAGTTCTGCTCTTTTTTTCTTATTGTAAAATCAAAGAGAAGTCTATTTTAGCAGCTGTCTTGTGGAAGGCAAAAACAAACAAACAAATCCCAGAGTGGGACAGAAATTGCTAAAGATGAAGCATATCAGTTATATTTGGTTTGCTTTCTGGACATCAAGTAACTTGATTTAGTTTTTATGGCTAACTACCATGTGCCAATTTCATCATCAGGCATACATGTTCATATTTCCCATTTTGAAAAAACATGATGAAAAGTGCCAATCTGCTCAAAAAGAAGCAGGGCAGGGTGGAGAAAATTAGAAGAAAATCATTATATAACTAGATCAAGCCTATCATCAGGGATGCTGTAATACACTTTGTTTTATATTTTACAATGGGAGAACATAGTAAACTAGCATGTCATATAATAACAAACAGAGCTACTATTTGAATAGGAAAAGCTGAAAACAATAATCACTTGTAAGAGCAAGTAAATAAACAACAACAATTTTCAAATTGCTAATTAGCATGGTAGTTGATGAAATTCAACAGAATCTAGTTGAAAAGAATCTAGTTCCATCTGAGCAGAAAAGAAGCTGCCAAAACAGCAAAAGGACAAAAAAAAAAAAAAAAACNAACATCCCCCCCAATTGGCAAGATGATTTTGAAAAACCGTCAGAGGGGGAAGACCAACTTGGTCTTGGATTGATTATAACAAGGCATTTGACTCCCTGCAACATTATTGGATAAGCAAGTGCCTAGAAATAACAAGTGTCAGTAGAAACATAAGAAGTTTTCTTCATAGATCAATGACATAATGATCATAGTTACCAAGGACACAGTTGCTACTCAATGGTAATAGAGTGGAAGAGATTAGATAAAGAGAGGAATTTTTCAAGGATGCTAACTGTGATCACTACTGTTTACTGTTGCATTATTTCCTTTATCAACGACAGTGTACAAGTCAGGCCATAACTATCAAATATCAAAAACACCAGTTAATTATCCTCCCTCCTTTACATGGACAATCTGAAGCTATATGGAAAAATACCATCTGAAATGGAATTGTTGCTCAATACTGTCCAACTATACAGTCAGGATATTGCAATGGATATTGCTGGACAAATGTGCCACTCTCACCATCAACAGGAGAAAAATAGTAAAAACTGACCAAAGTCAAAAACTAACTCAAAGGCATACAACCCCTCTCCCCCCAATCCAAACCATGTAGATAAGGTCCTTGGCTCTTCATGGAACACTGAGGAAAGCTGGGAACTGTAATGGAGATTTTTCCTTCCTCTGACTTTTGGAGATCAAGTATCCTGTGATCTCGATGACTTCTTCATGAAACATGTAATGCTGAAATCGAGAAAGACCATTCTAATTCTTCCTTCTTCAGTAGCTGCACTGAGTTTATAAATCCATTTACACACAACATTGATGTGTGTTAACATTATGGAATCCTGCAATCATGGCACAAAGAGACCAACAATATTGACTCATATCATTGTCACCGATATTCACAAGTAGTGGAATTTGCTTTTAAGAATTTTAAAAGAAAGATAAAATTGGACATATAATGTCAGCTCTGTCATTGGCAGGGCAAAAATGAGCTAAGGCATTTGATAAAGTATTGATTGGGAGAAAAGCCAAATGAACAGGTTACAATTTTTTTTCATCCAATCAGCTTCATAAAGGACATAAATAAGTGAAGAAATAAAGGTTATTTTAGTGCATTGGTTGTGATAAAGATTCCATAAATTCACTTTGAAAAAACTTTCAGTTAAAACTCAGCCCACTGGCAATGGCAGAACATGCCCAGGAAATGCTGTTCCATACAACACAGAAGAAAATTTAACTTAAAAAGCAATGCATAATACCTGACATTTAAAAAAAACACCCAGTAATGGGGAATATGTAATGTAGAATGCTGGCATCTACTTAATATCAAAAAAAGGAAAAGCCAGAAAATAGTTCATATATAGGAAGAACGACCTGAATATATTGTGAGATAAGTGTGGGAGAGAGAATTTTATTCAAGTGCAAAGCAAGATTTCTAACCATACTTAGAATGTATTTCTTGAGTTATTCCTATCAAATGTTTAGATCCAGCAAACAGCAGTAGGAATGAATCTGGAAATAGCATACAGGCATGTGCAAAATAGCAAGCATATGCAGAAGCCTTTTCCTGAAATACCAAAGAACTGGCTAATTAAAATGTAATGCAGCATCTAGTTTATAAAGTCTTTCATCTCTTTTAAAAGTTACTGAACTGGCCATGTATGTTCAAGTGACTATTTTCTCTGAATTAGATAAGAGTACACCAAATCTCCAACAGTCTATGGGATTGGAAGACAGATGTTCTTGGAGTTTTTAATTTCAAAGTGCTGAAAAAAAATCTAGATATAACAACTGCTCCCCCCCATGATAAGGTGATTAAGTGTTTATATGGGTCTCCCTGTTGGTGAACAGGAGAGACATGAAATGTCAGAATTTTATCATGCTGTTCTATTTTTTCCTGCATACCTGAGTTATTACTAGACTTGCAGGAATTCTTGGGCATTGTCTTTTCTGTTTCTGACAGATTCCAGTTCTCCATGGATGAGGGCAATATCACCAAATTTTTCTCTCTATAAAGAAAATATCTTTCACGTCTTATGAAAGTGTGAAAGGAAAAGAGAAGACAAGTTGACCTTTCCTGACACATGTATCTATTTTTCAGAGTTCAGGACAGACAACCAAACAGGTAAACCATGATCTCTATTCTGAAATGATATAAACTAGATACAACTTAGATTTCAGGGAAAGTCAGGATTCATACATGCAAGTTTTTTGGACAGTAGATTTATTTATTTTTTTTAGAATAGAATTCTTTATTGGCCAAGTGTGATGGACACACAAGGAATTTGTCTTGGTGCAAATGCTCTCAGTGTACATAAAAGAAGCAATACATTTGTCAAGAGTCAAGAATCATCAGGTACAACACTTAATGATAGTCATAGGATACAATAAGCAATCAAATCATAAGCCCATGTCACACTGAACCAACAGATGCAAAGAGGATGTAAAAGGGACAAAAAAGCTTGCCATCCGTTGGAAAATGCGATGTACTCACTGCCTCCGTTTTGCTTCCTCTCTATCCGTCCAGCATCCGTTTAGGACGTTTCATCCGCTGCAAAGTTTTGGGCTGCCCAAACTTTTGGCGCGGAAAATGTATCCAGTTCGTCCGTTCTGCATCCGCAACGCATCCCTAGGCATCCATTCTGCATCTGTTAGGCATCCCGCGATATCCGCTAGGCACTCGCTGCGCATCTGCGCAACTCGCATCCGCTCGGACCAAGGAGGAAGCGGAACGGATGCAGAACGGATGCAGAATGGATGCAGAACGGATGCCGAATGGATGCCTAGCAGAAACAAAGCGTTTTAAATGGAAAAAAACGTTCGCAGAGGGGACCTATCTCGGATATAAGGATGTCTAGAGGATGCCTAGAGGATGCCAGGATGCCTAGCGGAAAAACCTATATTTCCTATAAAAGGGGGAGCAACTCATCTGCATCTCACTTTCAGAACAGCAGCCCAGAGGTGCAGACCTCTGCAGCCTTCATCTGACTCTTCCTCTTCACAGCATCCAGCCATGTCCACCGTGGATTGCAACAAAGTCCTTTTCGGCAGCCACACTCGTTCTGCAACAGTGCGAAGCCATCTGCAGGCTCTGTGAACTCTACTGCGAGAAGAAAAAGAGGCAGCCAAAAAGAGTCTGGGTCTGAAGATGGTTCACCAGAAGAGCAGAGAAGGACTGTACAGCAAGCTGATGGTGATTGCTCAGGAACGAAGACACTCGGGCGTTCCAGAACTTCATGAGGATGCCTCCAGCCATGTTTGACGAAGTTGTGCAGCGGCTGACACCCAGGTTGACCAAGCAGAGCACCAGCTTCCACCCAGCCTGGAACCTGGGCTCAAGGTGCACTACTGTGCGCCACCTGGCCTCCGGGACCACCTACAGGAGCATGCAGTACGGCTGGAGGGTGCCATCCAACACCATCAGCATTGTGGTCAGAGAAGTGGTGCAGGCCGTCATCGAAGAATACAAGGAGGAGCTCCTCCAGTACCCCTCCACTGAAGAAGGATGGAGAAAGTTCAGAGCAGTGGTATCAAAGGTGGAACTTCCTCCACACCGTTGGAGCCATGATGCAAGCACGTGGCCTGCAAATCTCACGCCAACTCAGGGTCCATTCTATTTCAACTCAAGGGCTTTCTCAGCATCATCCTCTTGCCATGGTCGATGCTGACTACAAGTTCATGTACATCGATGCTTCAGGCAACGGGTCATCTTCAGATGCCCAGGTATACAACGCCAGTGTCCTCAAGGGAGGGGCTGGAACGCAACCTCATCGTGGGCTTCCCCAGATCCAGACCCACGGCCCAACGACACGCAAGATGTGCCCTACTTCATCGTGGAGATGACGCCCTTCCCCTCACAACCTACCTCATGAAGCCCTACACTCCAGACGCCTCACCCGTAAAGAGAGGATCTTCAACAACTTCTGTCCAGGGCAAGGCGGGTGGTGGACAACGCCTTTGGCATCCTGGCCAACAGGTTCCAGGTACTTCTCACCACATGCAGCATAGCCCAGAGACCATGAGGAGGATCATGGAAGCTTGCTGCATCCTGCACAATCTCATGCGCACCGCTACCCCAGTGTTACAGGACAGGCTGTGGGACCGTCAGCAAGGCAATGGGGACATGGAGCCTGGGGAATGGAGGCAAGGGCGAAACCTGATAGACACTGTGGATGTGCAAGGCCCCAACAGAGCCTCACGTGAAGGAAAGAAGCAGCGCAACCTCCTGAGATGCTGGTGCAACTCCCCAGCTGGAGCAGTGGAGTGGCAAGACAGGATGGTAGATGCTTAATGGATGCTTCCTTCAGCCTGTCTCATCACATGGATGAGATTGGGCCATGTATGTTGGGTGGCCTACAATGAACAGGGCATTTAAATAAGAGTTGTATTTATGTTGACATGTGTGGATGATTATTACATTATTATTGATAATAAAGGACCATAGGTGTTGCACCTGGAGGGTGGACCACACCGTCCCACTATGCTTGCGCTGGAGGTTTATCTATCCCACAGCTATTACCCATCCCAAGGTATCCGCTGCTATCCCTCAGGTATCCCTGCCCACCCCACTGCTATCTTAACCCATCCCACAAGCATGCAAAGGCTTAAACCATTTCTAAAAGTTTCCACCAAGACTTTATAAAAAAAAGAAATGAAGCAAGTGTGTGAATCATAAATAGACTTTATTAACAACAAGCTATAAAACAAAAATGAGTCTCTGGCACCCTCTTGGTCGCTCAGTCTCAGGGTGAAGGGTCCAGGTGCTGTGGGGGTGGCCTGTGCTGGAGTGCTTGTCATCAGCTCTCCAGAAGCAGAAGCAGCAGAAGTGCCAGCCCCAGAAGAGCGAGCCTGTGCTGCAGAAGCCCCAGGAGAACCAGAGTGAGGCCAGGGGGCGGGATGGTACCTGTCCCTCTTGCCAGGGCTGGCAGCAGATGGCTGAGGCTTGCTATGCTTCCGCCTGGTTGTGGGGTTGCTGGCTGGCAGGGAGGCTGGCAGGAAACCAAGGCTGGCAGAAAGGCTGGCAGGGAGGCAGGCACCAAGGCTGGCAGGAAGGCTGGCCCAGGGAGGCAGGCACAAGGTGGCAGGGAGGCAGGCACCAAGGCTGGCAGGAAGGCAGGCAGCAAGGCTGGCAGGCAGACTGGCCGCAGCAAGGCTTGCAGGCAGGCTGGCACCAAGGCTGGCAGGGAGGCTGGTAGCAAGGCTGGCAGGGAGGCTGGCAGGGAGGCTGGCAAAGGCTGGACAGGCAGACTGGCCGGCAGCAAGGCTTTGCAGGCAGGCTGGCACCAAGGTGGCAGGGAGGCTGGACCAAGGCTGGCAGGGAGGCTGGCAGGCAGACATGCAGGGCAGGGAGGCAAGGCAGCCAATCCGTCCAGCAGCAGGTCTTTCCTCTGAATGGTGACCTGCTTCGAGCTGCTTCCGTTATATCTGCGGGGCTGACGCAATGCATCCTCCCCGCATGCGCAATTAACGCCAGGCATCCATTAGGCTTCCGCTGTGCATCTGCTGGTGCATCCGCTTTCATCCGCTAGGCTTCCACTCTGCATCCGCTCTTTCCGTTCCGCGTCCCCTTTGCTGCGGCCCCCTGGAAGCCTAGCGGACATGCCATCCGCTCCATCCACTTCCATCCACTGGCTTCCGTTCCGCATCGCTTTGCATCCGCCCTGCGTCCTCCCCGCGTCCGTGTTATCCGCTCCGGTTATGCAAATTTTTGCCCCTTTTGAGAGCGGATAACAACGGATGGAACATTTTGCTCGTCCGCTATGTCCTTTTTGCATCCGTTGGGCAGTGTGACATGGGCTATACTAGGAATCAGTCAATATAAATTGTAAGGATACAAGCGACAAAGTTACAGTTATACAGTCACAAGTGGGAGGGGATAGACGATAAGGAGTGATAAGAAGATTAATAGAATAGTAATGCAGACTTTGTAAATGGTTGGACAGTGTTGAGGGAATTATTTGTTTAGCTATAACCTTTATAAATAAATAAACACATAATAATGTTGAAAAAAGTCTCTCCTAAGGTTGTTGCTCTTTTTGACTGATACTCTTTGACAGGGAATGAAATAAAGAAACATTATCATTCAATTGAGTCATAAACATTCCTGACAAATCTTTTGAGGCTGCAAGTGTGGAAAGACATTTAAATAAAAAGAATAAAAGTGTGTACACTGAAGTTCAACTGTCCTTCGAAGTATTCCAACAACAAAAAAAATACAGTTTTCCTTCTCAAAGAAAGAGTACTATCCCTTATCTCAATGGGGGAAAGGCAGTAGAGGGCTCCAACTGAACAACTTTTGCGATCAACCTTCAAGGGTTATGATCTGCTTTGTAAATTCAAAAAAATCCTCAACTTTGACAACAAGGAATTGTGGATCTAATCTCTGATGCTCTTTCCATTGTGGATTTATCTATGAAACTGATATAGTTAATTAATTCCTTCATACTGTCTTCAGTGGAATAAAGTTTCTTCTAAGCAGATGAGGATAATATTTAGTGGGTGAGGTGATGCTTTCTCTTTTTCTTTTTTAAGAAGGATTAAGATATTAGAAAGGAGAGGATAATGCAATGCAGATGGGAGCATTTCACAAATATGTGAATAAACCCAGGAATGCCTTTACAAATATATGAAGCTTCCCCTATCATTTTTTATGTGTGCCCCACATTCAGAGCAATAGAAACAATGGCTAATTATTTTAACAATTGTGGTCAGAATTGACAAAAGAAAGGTTTGTAGGCCTCAAATTTAATCCCTTTCGCTCCCCCCTCCAACTTTCCCATAAAAAACAGGATAGCACAGTTTTCTTATCCTTATCAGGCAGTCATCTGAAATACTGTAAGCCAACCCATTTGACAAAAACAGAGTTTTAACTGCATCACTGGGTTGCTGATTTTCTGAAGTCAGATTGCTGACTTCACTGAAGTCAAAAGATTTCAGGCAATCTGAACCAGAAAGGTTCATAAAACACAGTGGCATTATAATTGTCAATTGATATCATAGTTCTCAGCTGTTGTCATGTAATCTGTGCCTGCTAACCAACTATCTTCCCCTCTCATTCTTCACCATATGTTAATTTATTTATTTAGCATATGGCATATCATACATGGACTAGCAATATATGGAGTATATAATTAATAAAACACAATAAAATATAAATATTAAAAAAGATCTATGTCAAAATACAAATGTCTAGGCCAGGGGTGTCAAACTCACGTCATCATGTCACGTGACATATCGGGACTTCCCTCCCTTCGCTAAACTGGGCATGGGTGTGGCCAGCATATGATGCATTTGGCCGGTGGATTGAGAGTTTGATGGCCTTGGTCTAGGCCAGAGGTCTCCAACCTTGGCAAAGATGGCTGAGGAATTCTGGGAGTTAAAGTCCACAAGTCTTAAAGTTGCCAAGGTTGGGGACCCCTCGTCTAGGCCATCTAACCATTGAAATGCAGTGTTGTTTAAATTAAAAACAANATGGAAACAAAAACAAAATAGTAATCTAAATCCTACATCTATCTACCAGTTCTATGCATCTGATGAAGTGATCTGTGTCTCACAAAAGGTTCTGTCTTTAATAAAACATGTTAGTTGGAGAAAGTGCGAATAGACTCCCCCTGACTTTTTTTTTCCAAATCAAAGCAGAATTATTCTTTCAAAAGTCCATTTAGTTTTTATTTCAATTCTGTTAATATGCAAAATGCAGAATGCAAAACAAATCAAAGAAAAATGGACAAAAGATAAACATTATATAACACAGTAGTATATCCTGAAGAGATAATGGTACAGGTAGATAAATGGTTTGGTCATTAGTTATCTTTTAAAAGTTATATTACATTAAAAAAGATTTCTTGCTAATCTATGGCTCTTATTGAAAAGTGTGTGTATATGTATACATGTATACATGTATACATATACACAAATACAGATTCAAAATCCTTGAATTATCTTTTATAATAGACAGCATATTCCTTTGATTTTGCTGTTTGATTTGAGAAGCCAATAATTTATCAGGTCTTTCTTCCCACTCACAATACCTGTTACATGAGTAACATAAGCACTCACAAGCTACTGAGGGA
>BHFT01005227.1:0-13182 GCA_004320025.1 Laticauda laticaudata
CCTCGGCTGCAGCCAAATGTTCCTGGTTACTGACTAAGTGTGAATAAAGCCTTTTGTTGTTGGAACCCGGTCTACCTTGTGTGTTTTCCGAACAAAACAATTTGTCTCTGGAAAAGATATACTTTTTTCCTGCTTACCTTTTATGTAGCTTTTTGAAAAAAGAAAATTTTTGATTAAGTGTTGTTTGGAATGTATTTGAGAAGCGACAAGAACAACAAATTATGCTGGGATTTGCCAGTTTTATCCCTTTGTAAACACATATTCTCAATTTGAATATTTTAATGACCTGTTTTCTGTTTAGGTCACAAAAATAGTCTCTTGCAATATCTAAAATCCCATTGCTTTGAAATTTCCTTCTTGAATTAACAGACAAACAAAATTATTTCAACATCAGACTGTTCAGTGACCTAGAAAAGCCTTTTCAGAATTCTGTGGTAATTCCTAGTAGCTGATAAAGCTAAAGTAAATAAAAAGTTCATAATGACCATAGACAGCAGTGAGAATATTGAAGGTATTTCTGTCCTGAGCCACATTTTAAACAGTAATTATGGATTAATTTAAGTATCTAGGGAAAGGCCTAAGCAAAGTCCAGTAGCCAAACTGTTAAGATTTCTCCTGCTTATTCTCTAAAAGTCTTGCTGTTTCCATGGGACTTATGTAGAGTTTGGCATCGGGATTCATTGATGTGCACATGACATTCCTGGAGATTTATCTTCCTCTGTTAAATGAACCATTAGATTGATCTTTTTTAGTATCATAGGTCTTCATTCAGTCAAATAAACCATATTTTGATTACCACCCTGGAAAGATATAAATGCTAAATACTGTTTAACTTTATTTTATGAGATGGAATAGTATATATTTTTTCCTTTCTACTGACCTTTTATTGCCTTGTGAATAAAAAAATAATTTACCAGGCAGAAATAACGGCTAAAGGAAGAAGCGATTTATGAGCATGTCAGCTCCACTAAAACCAAAGGATGTAACATAATGGCCAAAGAATAAAAATACTGGGTTGTTTGTTTTGTTTTTGTTTTGTTTTTTAAATTCAAAAGAAAGATCATAGTTTGGGTATGAAACATTAGAATACATGCTCATTTCATCATTTAGTGGGAAAACATACATACATGTTTAGGGTTCTGTATGCTCATATCTTTGTCTCCTAGCATGGTGATGGGATCTGGGAATATTTAACCAAACCTAGGGAGGGTTGTAAAATAAATAAATAAAAATATCCAAGTGATTCTGAGTTTTAGAACATTCATAGACATTACTGTGTAAAGTTCTAGTTTTCTATAATTTTCTATTATACTTTTGCTGAAGTATAAAAAGTTTTAAAGAATTCAAGAATTTACTCCATGTGCTGAAAGTTAGCATAAAGAAACCTATATGGTTGTCTCCAGGCTTCTTTAGGTCCTCTTCCCAAGGATGGAATAAGGTCCCCTTCCCAGGATGGAATAAGTCTTTCCTATGCAAAAGTATGCTCAGAGATCTTACTTCAAGTGAGGAGCTGGACTGATTAAGGCATTTTGGTAGTATATCTCTGTCCATATTTCTGAGGAAGTAGTTAATCTTGTATTAATTATTTGCAATAGAATACACAATCAAATACATAACTATACCCAGATGAGCACCAATGAAAGATTACATTGCACAGTCATCTCAAGATTGCTTCAAGTTTTCAGCACCATGATATGGGCTTGGTTCTATTTATAACCCTATGATTATAGGAATTTGCAAACAGAATAAAGCATTTCCTCCTACCACCTTGACTCAAATTGCCAATTTTGAAAGTAAATATATTTGAATGGATAGAAAAGGTTGTTTAAGTCAATATGCTGCAAACTGGTTCAATATATATTACATTAATTCACATTGATGTGATAATAGATATTAGCAAGTGATAATGTGTCTTTTTATGATACTTCCATTCCTTTTATTGGGGTGAAGTTGGGGAAACTGAATGGAGTTGAGCATTCACTGGTTGCATGCCCTTCCTGATGCCTATGCAGAGTTCACAGCAGATTTTTTTTCTCTTTGAGCCCTGATAGAGAAACATCTGTCCAAGTGGAAGGTGAAAGTCCTTGCCTCTAGGCCACTATGCCACTCAGTAGTAGCAAATATTAATATTACTGTATATATCTTAATGTATATTACTTAAAGCAAATCTTATGTTTCACTATTGGGCTGACTCTTTTGAGAAGAAGGGAAATATGTAAAGAGAGGTAAGAAAGCATGAGTTGGAAATGTATACTGGGCTTTGAACAGGAAAGAGTATCAATATCAGAGAATCTGAACAATGGACAGCACTGATTTTAGTATTATTTGCAACTATGAATTAACATCGCTTAACCACATATCACATTTAGAACTGTGACCCAGACATTTCTTTCAGATACAGCACAACTCAAGATTTTCATCTCAACAGGAGTTTCTCTTGAAGTGCACAATATTTATTTCATATATTTAAAATTCAGTATAAAATATTTATAAGTGTATGAATGCATAATATAATGTATAATTTAATTATATTCTATAATTTATAAGGAGCTATTTATTAATTTATTTAAAGTGTATATTTTAAATACAATGCACAAATGCAAAGCCAATTTCAGATTTCACTGGGCATTCCAAGATGAAACATGAAAGAGGAGTTATGTAGAATATTGAAGCATGAAGCACAAATTCACTAATGAATGCACAAAGATTCTCCTAATTGCTTCTTTCTCAGTCTTGACTCTAGACTCTAGAAAGTCTAAGATTAAAGTTTTTGAGGTTTGGGGAAGAAACCACAGAGTCAGATAGTGTATTCCAGACATTGACCACTCTGTTGCTGAAGTCATATTTCCTGCAATCAAGTTTGGTGCGATTAACCTTGACAGTTTGTATCTATTTGCTGTTGTAATTGTAGTAATAATTGAAGCATGCAACATATTATCTGACAGTGTAGGACATTTGCAATGGATGATTTTATATACCTATACTTAGATCAGACCGAACGGTGGCAGGGCATAGTTCTAGGCTTTTCTAGGTCCTAAATTTCAAGTCTGATGGCAGCTAGTAAATTCTCACATGAGTAGAGGAGTAGAGAACTCTTCTTGTGAAATATTTCTGGAATCTTTCTCCACCTGTAATTAATTATCAGACATGTACTCAGATGGTTCGCAGACTGATTGAGCTTGTATTCGAGCACTGAGCTCTGCAACTCATACAAAATGTTGGTATGCTCTAGGTAGTAGTGTATACTAAGTTCACCAGAGTAAAACTAAGCAACGTAAGATTAAGGTTAATGAACTTTTAATGCCTTTTGGCTATGTTCATGACCAGTGGGCTCTAGCACTATGATCATTAGAGATGAGTACTCCAAGATCCTTGACAGAGTTTGGATCATTCAACAAGGAACTTGACTATTCAACCTGTATTTTTTTTTCTGATATTTTTTTTGCCAATATGTAAAGGCCCTGTCACACTGCCCAACGGATGCAAAACGTTTGTAAAAAGGACACAGTGGGATGAGAAAAATGTTCCATCCGTTGTTATCCGCTTCTCAAAAGGCGGCAAAAAATTTGCATAACCACAGCGTATAACACGGAAAGGAACGAACGGGGGGAGGACCAGAGCGGATGGAAAGCGATGCAGAATGGAAGCATCCTTTTGGCATCCTCTTGGCATCCTCTAGACATCCTTAATATCGAGATAGGTCCCCTCTGCGAACGGTTTTTTCCGTTTTAAATGCTTTTTTTTGCATGCTGCATCCTTTTCATCCTTTCTCCGTCCGTGCTACTAACGCTGCGGTCCGTTCCGCGTCCATTTCTGCTTCCTCCCTGTGTCCGTTTACCGCTGGAGCGGATTTGAGTTGCGCGCATGCGCAGTCGGATGCCAAGCGGATATAACGGATGCGTAACGGTGACGATGGATGCAGAACGGATGTCCCCCGTATGCCCTAGCGGATTGCAGAATGGATGTGTTGGATACATTTTCTGCTCAAAAGTTTTGAGCAGCTCAAAATTTTTTGAGCGGTATGAAATGTTCAATAGACGGATGCTGGACGGATAGAGAGGAAGCAAAACGGAGGCAGTGAGTACAGAACGGAAGCATCGCGTTAAGCAATGGATGGCAAGTGTTTTTCTCCATTTTACATCCTCTTTCCATCCGTTGCTGCAGTGTGACAGGGGCTTAAGACAGAGCATTTATTCGTTGAGATTTGAAGTTTCCATTTGTTTGACCATTCTAATATATAGTCAAGGTCTTTTTGAAGGCAGTATTGTTTGTGGTGTTGAATAGCTTTATATCATCAGTGAAGAGAACGCAGTTGCTCTTAATTTGATCACAGAGGTTATTTATGTAGAGTATGAAGAGAGCTGGTCCTAGAACACTGCCTTGGGACACCACTGTTTACAGGTACATAATTTGATAGGACACTCCCAATTTTGACCATTTGTTGTCTGTTTGACAGGAATTCAGGTATGCAGGTGTCCAGAGACACCATAAGATTTTAGTTTTAGGAGTACTTTGTTGTGTACAACTGAATCAAAGGCTTTATGTAGATTGCGTCTATTGCTTTGCCCTGATCGAATTGTGTAGTCCATATGTTTCTGCAGAGTTGCAGATTGCAGGATAGTTTTTTTTCTGAAACCAAATTGTTTATTAGTGAGTAGGTTGTTTGTCTCTAAATGGAAGATAATGGATTGGTCAATAATTAATTCCATGACTTTACAGGTGATGCAGCATAAAGAGATTGGTCTGTAATTTTCAACTGGGATGGTGTCTCCCTTTTTGAAGATGGGGATGACAGTGTTTTAATAATTAAAAATAATTAATTAAAATAATTAATAATGTTTTAATAATTAAAAAGGACTTATAAATAACAAACCATAGTGATTTAAGATGCTAATGGAGCCATTGACAATACTTGAGGTATGCTGGAGATACAAATGACTATCAGAAAGGTAGGATCTACCAGAATAATAATAATAATAATAATAATAACAATAACAACAACAACAACAATAATAATAATAATAATATAACATAACAATAACAATAATAGTAATAATTCTCTTCCTCCTCTTCTTCTTCTTCTTTCTTCTCCTCCTCCTCTTCCTCTTCTTCCTCTTCCTCTATACCTATTAGTATAGTTCTAGTGTTCCAAATATCCCTGTTCTCATAGATTGTTAATTTCCTGATCTAATCTGCCTAGTTAGACTGACATTATTTGAATACAAGAAAAATCTTATGTAACTTTTAAAATATATTATGAGGCATGTTATGCCTTTCAGAATCTTTGGAATGTGAACCTTCCTGGATCACCCCAGGGAGATGTATATGCCATTCTATAAGAATGATAAATAAATAATTCAAAAAATAATTCAGCTATGTAGAAAGTAAGATCTATTACTTTCCTGAACTGCACTCTTGAAAATTCAAACAGTTAATTTTTAGTGGCTGTTAGGCAGGAGTGGGATTCTACCAGTTCGCACGTATTTGCTAGAACTGGTTGTTAACATTCTAAGCAGTTAAGAGAACCGGTTGTTAGAAGAAATTACTGGCCTAATCCTGTAAGGAAGGCAGGAAGGAAACATTCTGGTGTTGCTTACAGAAACCGCCTCTCCCTTAACCCTTACTACATTCTTGGCAGGACTAGACTTCCTGTCTCAGGAACTTCTGTGGAGTTATTTTCCCCTCTTTTACTGGTACTTTGTTTGTGTGAGGTGACCATTCTAAGTTACAATGGCACTGAAAAAAGTGACTTATGACCATTTTTCACATTTATGACTGCTGCACTATCCCCACAATCATGAGAGGCCAGGCGAGGAGATGTGTGCCTCAATGTGAGTGATATTCAGTTGGCCATGCCCAGCCAATAACATGACTACCAAGCCACATCCATGCAGTCACATGACTACCAAGCCATGCCCACCAACTAAGCCACACCCACAGAACCGGTTGTTAAAAAAAATTGAATCCCACCCCTGCTGTTAGGTAGAGCCAGTTGGGGGTTGTGGTTAGAAACTGAGAGACCATGAGTTCTAATCCTACCTTGGGTAAAAAGCCAATTGGGTGACCTTAGGCCAGTCAATCTCTCTCAGTCCTAGGAAGCAGGGAATGGCAAACCACTTCTGATATTTTAGCAAGACAGCTGCATGGATTTATCTAGGTACATGAACAAAAAAAGAGGTAACTAATATATGTCACTGAAAATTACATAATTTGGCTATTACCTATTTTTTTTAGTTTTATGCAATCATCAAAACTCTTTTTTCACTGATCTGCTTGAAATATTTGTTTCTTCTTTCATAGTCATGAGTACTGTAGCTTAAAATAATTCTCCCTGATTCCAAAAGCCAATTCTAAAACCACTTAGGGATTTCTCTGGTCCTATCAGATGATGTGATCATCAATCACTGAACCAGGTTGTTTACTACTATGACTGATCTCTAAAAGTAGGATCAATATAAGTCATTCTTCAAATCTGATATTTATATAACAGAAAATAGCAGAAAAGAACATTTTTAAAAGAAGGTCATACCATAGTTCAGCCTTCTGCAAGTAGCACCCTCAAGATACATAATACTACAATTCCCATAATTCCAAAGTAGTATGT
Source organism: Laticauda laticaudata (assembly GCA_004320025.1). Taxonomy (NCBI): domain Eukaryota; kingdom Metazoa; phylum Chordata; class Lepidosauria; order Squamata; family Elapidae; genus Laticauda; species Laticauda laticaudata. The sequence continues at coordinate 6,605 of BHFT01005227.1, forward strand.
CCAATACTTTCCTATTCATGTGGTAAGCAGATTTGTTACTGCAAAATTCTAGAAAAATACATGTTTTATTGGCTTAGTTGCATTTTAAAGCATGATAAAATGCTTGGCTGAAAAATTAACATGACAACAAGCTTTGAAAAAACCTGAAATTTTAAAAAAGTTTTAAAATCAACAAGATTTATAATGGCTCAGCATTGCTCTCTCTGAGGTCTTTGCAATTTGCCAATCTAACTTCAGCATGATAATCATTCAGTTATCTCATATGCTAGTGCTAACTCTGATCCCATTGCCTGATGAAACATAGCAAACTGTTGGAAGCAGTGTTTCCCCCATAAATTACTGCCTTTGCAAATTCATTGTGATAAGAGATGAATAAGAGACATTTACATTTTCTTGAATTTGCTTTGTTTTTCATAACTGATTATATGTGTGTGTGTGTATATGTATGTGTATGTGTGTTCTAATGTTTTTGTGGGTATTTATATGTATGGTATTCAGCTTTGTTTGGGTATTTTCCTATGTCTTTATAGTTGTGCTTTTAAAATTGCAGCGACATTTCGGCAGAATCTCTTCGTCTTCATCGACCCCAATATATGAACCTGATCATGGCAATTGAGGTTCTGCCGAAACTGTCACTACAACTTTCTACTTTAATTGTCTTCTTATTATTCCTATAAAGCAGTCTTCTTCAAACCTGAGAACTTTAAGTTATGTGTGGACTTCAACTCCCAGAATTCCCTACCCAACATATTAAGTTGCCAAGTTTAAATAAATAATATGCAAGACACAATACTTTTCCAGGTCTCAAACAGCTTTTAAAAAACTGGCTAAGGTTGCCCAAATATTAACACAAGGGTTGAGACAAAAACAAAGAAGTGGCAGAATCTAGACCAACTCATATCATCATGGTGGCATCACATGATGTATTGGGACTATTTTCCCTTTGCTAAACTGGCATAGGTGTGGCCAGCATGTGACACATCCAGCCCATGGGCTGGGAATTTGACAGCCCTGACCTAGACACAAATTATTAAAAAAAAATTAACTACAAACGGCTTGTGAGTTTCTGCAGGGTCAAATATACAATCCAGATAGACCAGTTGTATGACATTATTCCTCCAGCTAATGCCAGTCACATGCTTTTTTGGTTTGCATATTTTTATAACTTTTATAAAGTGTCAATCTGGGTTTATTCATTTCATGCATTCTTTCACTTTTCTCAGGGTGGAATGATATAGATTACATTGAATGGACAAAAAATGATGAGTTGTGTGATGGAGAAGCAACCAGTGGAACGTTGAATCCAGATTTTAAGTACCTCCAAGATAGGTCTTTCAAACTCCAACTAATTACTAAAAGACAAGTCATAAGTCAAGGACTAGCTTTATCAGGAAATTCCATAGCTGCAAAATAAGTTGGGAAATCACCAAATACCCAAGATGATAAACCATTTTCATCATGGAACTAAATAAATAATAAACACATACATCTAGCCAAAGGTGGTATTCAGGGGTTCTGACCAGTTCTGGAGAACTGGTAGTGGAAATTTTGAGTAGTTTGGAGAACAGGCAAATACCACCTCTGACTGGCCCCACCCCATGTATTCTCTGCCTCCTGAGTCCCAGTTGATTCACTGGGTCTTCTTTTGTTGCCCTGCCCAAGAGAACGGAGCTGGAAAGCAGGTTAGTGGGGTGGGAAGGGAATGGTATTTTGCAGTAACCTTCCCCTGCCACACTCACCAAGGAATGCCCACAGAACCAGTAGTAAAAAAAAAAATGAATCCCACCACTGCATCTAGTCCATTAGAAGCAGAACATGACCCAGTGGAGACATTCCCTTTAATTTGGAATGAGAAGTGTATTTTCAATTATATACTTTTTGATAATGCATAAGTGAGTTGAACATGCCAGCAGTTTCTAATAATTGTCCTGAATTCTAGTTTATATATAATGTTTCTCATATAATAAAGCTGGGTCTTTTTTTTTTTTTGAGCCTCCCAAAAATGGCTAGGCTATCTGTTTTGGGGGGAATTAATTTCCCCCACACCCTCGCCTAGAGCATCCCACGGGCAGCCATGCCTCATCACCAGCTGCTCTTAACGACTGATCATGGCGGAGCGTGGAGGGGTCCCTACCCTCGCCAAGCGCCTTTGCTGTAGACCTGGGTATGGTGTTGGTTGCAGGCCGGGGCAGCAGGCAGGTGGCAGTGGTGTGGATGTTGGCCTCAGCAGGGCACTTTAAATTGCAAGAACTTCAGTGCCCACCGCTGCTGCTTCCTCTGCAGTTCTTGCTTTCCCTTTGCATTCCTCCACCGGCAGTATTTCAGCCGCTTCTCTGGCAGAGGAACCGCCTCTGTAGCTTCCACAGTTCTCACCAGTGCTGGCAGGAGACCAGCGGCAGTACTGGCGGGAAACATGGAAGTGTTTCAGCCACTTCTAGGGCAGGGGAGCAGCCTCTGTACCTTCCATGGTTTCCGCCGGTGCTGGCAACAGAACAGTAGCAGTGCCAGCGGGAACCGTGAAAGATGCAGAGGTGGCTCCTCTGCCTGAGAAGCAACTGAAACACTTCCATGGTTTGACCCAGTGCTGCTTCTGTTCTCTCACCAGTGCCAGCAGGAACTATGGAAGCTACAGAGGTGGCTCCCCTGCTGGAGAAGCAGCTGAAATGCTGTCAATGGAGGAATGCAAAGGGAAAGCAAGAGCGGTGGAGGAAGCAGCAGCAGAGGGCACTGAAGGTCTCATGATTTAAAGTGCCCTGCCAAGGCCGACATCCACACTGCCGCCATCCACCCGCTGACCTGGCCTGCAACCAGCACCATAGCCGGGTCTGCAGCAAAGGTGCTTGGTGGGGTAGGGAGCCCTCTGTGCTCTGCCATGATTGGTCATTAGGACCGGCTGTTGACAAGGCATGGCTGCCCGCGGGGCACTCCTAAAGGCAAGTTCCCTCCCACCCTCATCCCCAATTTTGCATGTTTTAAAATAGGCCTAAATATGGGAGAAGGGACTTAATTTTATTCTATCCCTAGAAAACATGCCTGGTCTTCCTATTGGGGGGCATATTGTTGGAGAAACACAGTAGCACTTATATTTCTACTTACTATACTCTGATTTTACTATTTATTTTATTTATATGTCTTCTTTCTAGTGAAAGAAGCACTAATCATACAAGTTCACAAATATCTTCACAATGAACATATCAATAAACTTTCTTTTTTAAAAGAAAGACGTTGACACTCAAAAAGGCTGAATTCTATATCAGGATAGTAGGTTTTTCTGAACACAATCAGATATTGTGATTATTAACGAATTTGAATCCACACATGGTTGGAAAAAATGACAAAAAAACACATAGACTTGAAACCATAGATATTTTTATTGGGAATTTTACCTGAAATATACAGTAAGGAATTGAAGTGTTTGATTGTAAATGTATTAACAGCGGCTAGGATTGTATTTGCTAAAAACTGGAAAAATGAGAAAATACCAATACAGGAGGAAGTTATTAAGAAAATAATGGAATGTGCTGAAATGAGTGGATTGACATTTGAAATCAGAGAACAAGAAGATAAACAATTTATAAGATTTCAGATTTATTTTATTAATGGTTAGACAATTAAATATGATAATGAACTACGTAGAATTTTAGAATATAAAGAATATATAAATATGTATTATCTTTATCATAATCATAATATAATCATGGAATAGATTTTGGATGATAATATGAATTTCCATAAAATAAATCAATTAAAATATGGATTATCTTGTATAATATGAACAAATAATAGTATAGTCAAATGATTGATTAACAATGATATTAATGTATTGAGGAATATTTGATAGATAATATGAGAACATATACAAGTAATTGTAAGTGATGACTATGAATTGGATGCACCAAACAATTTGTAAACCAACTGACACACTATATGTACATAAATGGAAGATGGCTTGATGTTCTTATGTTGTATTTGTGTATGTTTATTTAAAATTTAATAAAACATTTTAAAAAATCTATATCAGGATAGTAGGTTTTTCTGAAAACATTCAGAATTTGTGATTATTAGCCAATTTGAATTTAATAACTATTTGCTATGTCTGGTTTTTCTGAACACATTCAGATATTGTGATTATTAACCAATTTGAATTTAATAACTATTTGCTATGTCTTTCCTTTTTTTATTTTGCCAAAATCTCTGTGAAGATTCAAGAGACACTAGAAAATCTTGCACCTACTTGCTATTCTGCTAATTTTATCCTATAATGATGATTCTCTTTTCCTTTTATGGGGCTAATGTGTTATATTTTATTAACTTATGCCTTCGCTTCCCTTTGATATTATTCCTGATGCCTGACAGTATTACAGGTTTACTGTTCGAATGCTCATCTGCTATATATTTCATATTGAATACTCCAAAAGGAATCATTTATGGTAGTACTCTAAAGGCCACTGCTCCTCTTTGTCAAGAGAAAGGAAGGGAAAAGGATTTCATTTGAAACTTTCCAAGAGAAATATATGCTGAAGAATAAATAATGTCTTTTAGAACATTTATTTCTACCTACAAGACATTATTTATTGCATGTTGAATTAAGATAGTACAATCAATGAAGTTATCATGGACCCATGGTTGGAAGGCCATCACTCCCTGCACAGGGCAACATTTATTTATTTATTTATTTAATCTATGGTGTAGAATACATGGATAACAGTAATAAAATATATATAGAAGGAATACATAATACTATGGTATAATGTATGTAAAATTGAAATATATCATCAATTTTGAAAGGTTGATTGGTAAAAAATGTGGTAAAATGGTAAGCCTTTACCAAGGCTGGTAAAATGTGGACCCAGATTGTTGGGGCAATGAGCTGACTCTGTAAACTGCTTACAGAAGATTGTAAAACACTGTGAAATGGTGTATAAGCCTTTAAGCTATTATAATTGCTAGATAATAGATGGGATGTGAAGCTAGTTCGCTTCCTCCTAGTGCACTCTGGATAATGCAAAAGTGTGAATTAAATGACCTAGTCACTGGTGGCGGTCAGATTACTGTATAGGTTTTCCTGACTCTCAAAATACATGGCAACAAACTCCATATGTGATATGCCATATGCTAAATAAATAAATATAAAAGATACCATAACGTCAAGATGGTTAAAAGATGATATGATTAAGAAGATTTAGCATTCCAAAGATAGATATCTGAAATCTTGTACTAGTATTATATATTTAGTGACTTTATAATATATAAGATCAGCTCCTATTACCTGTATCCAGAAGGTTAATGCATTACCTTACAAGGCATAATAGTAATAGTAATCTGAGGGAGATGGGTGATTAAGAAATATGAAATATAAATACACAAACAGATAAATGAATAAACAATCAGCTATATTTTAAGAAACTATTCCATACTTGATGTCAATTTTTTCTTTTAAAAAACAAATCTAATATTTCTCTACAAAAAATTTCAGAAAAGCAAAATTCCCACATGGTAATGCTGTTTGTATTCCTCTAGAAACAATAATTGAAAGTAATTAAGTGATAAAGGCATTGAGTGCATTTTTTTGATTACAGCAAATGGTGATAAATAGAACTCGCTGAAGTTGCTTACATTAACAAGTAATGTGAAAAGGTCAGTTTAAGATTTATTTATTTGTTTGTTTGTTTGTTTGTTTATTTATTTATTTATTTATTTATTTATTTATTTATTTATTTATTTATTTATTTATTTATGTATGTATGTATGTATTTCTCCCTGCAGGATTAGAAAATAGCCTATTCTAAATATTTCATTATTAAAGTGATAATTTGAGAGCATGATCCTAAGAGCAAAAATGAGACTACTATCAGAAATTACCAGAATTACTATATTCAACATGAAAGATCATGAAATGACTTTAGATAAAGCTGTCTCTCATCATGGCCTCACAGAAATATTATGAGAATAAAGATGATTTTTATGTCATCTTGAACTCCTTCAAGATTGCTGAGATATGAACTATGGTCAATTAATAAATCTAAGAGCCTCGGTGGCACAGTGGTTAGAGTTCAGTACTGCAAGCTACTTCTGCTGCAGCCAGTTGTCTACAATTTGGCAATTTAAATCTCACCAGGCTCAAGGTTGACTCAGCCTTCCATCCTTCCAAGGTGGGTAAAAAGAGGACCCAGATTGTTGTGGGCAATATGCTGACTATGTAAACTGCTTAAAGAGGACTGTAAAGCAGTATATAAGTAAGTGCTATTGCTATTGGGCGTCAACTTATGACAATTTTTTCAAAACATTTGTGAGTGATATACCATTTTGATTTTATTTTAAGTAATGTTCAATATTACAGTTTGATGTGATATTCTATAGGTGTGGTTTTTATTTTGTTTGTTTGTTTTATTACAGATACAGTTACTATAGCAGCTAGCATTGACAGGCTAATTAAGACTATTCATGCCTGTTTAGTATTCCATAAATTACATGGTTGTATAATTTCCCATCAATTCAAAATAAGGCCCTGCTGCTCAAGCCCCTGAAGGCCCTGCTGCTGAAGGCCCTGCCAGAGGGAGGAAGAGGCAAGGGAAGGA